>VXBJ01006300.1:813695-833470 GCA_013400055.1 Nycticryphes semicollaris | reverse complement strand
AAAAAGTCGAGGGACAACAATGTCAGGGACATTCAGATAAATCCATTTGAATCCTGTTAGCACAGAAGCAATCAGGCAGATTATACTGAACTAACGTTTTGCCCCAAGATCGAGAGCTACAGGGCCTATATTTGGGTTGGTCTTAAATCACTCTCAGACTTAAGCTCTGGTCACTCCCAAATAGTTTGAGGCAGAGACCAAAGGCAAACCCTTTCACCAGCCCATACAGTGTTTCCAAGTTCTGCTGAGGCCCATGGTGTGGGTTGCAGCACACCAAGCAGAAGCCATGATGGAAACAAACATCCACATGAACCTTAAGCCTCCTGTATACCAGTTGTTCAATGAATATTTGGAGAGAGAGCACTGAACCAAGCTCCTCAGTACTATTTCTAGAGTAAAAGGCGATCCTATAATGGCCCTACTGCATGATCCTGAGAGGCATTGTTAATTCCACACACCACCACCCCCAAAAAAAGGCACTGCAGAAGCCTTCGCTTTCTTAGCAGAAACTCAGAACAGCAAGCTGTTGTCCTGAGAGGTCCAGCTGGCTGAAAGGCACTTATCACACTGAAGAGAAATCCTTACCTTAAACCTCCTTGCCAAGAACTTATTCTTTATTTCCAGGAAGTTACCCCTGTTCATCTCACCCTTGAAGGGTTCATTGAGGATGGCGTAACGTGGATCATTCTGAATATCCTGCCAACGGGCATAGCCATGACTGAGATGGGATGAGCTCAGGCAAACAAAGGCAGTGAGAACAAGGGAATACACAGCTCAGGCAGATACTGTTCTCAAGAGGGGGTGGGGAAAGGGGGTGCAGAGAGGGGAGGAGCCAGAGCCAAGGAAAAGGAATGAAAACTATGTCCTGCTAAGTCTTAACTATGCTGACAGGAAACACCTCCTCCCACCATCACTTTCACTCTTGTGAAAGCAGATAAAGCGCTCTTCTCACAGACTGACCAAGGACAGTCACCTTCACAGTCACAGTTTATGTACAAGGGGAGAGAACCGGTCCCTCAGGGTAAGGATACTTGATAATCCCAGCAAGGAGCCAGTAGTCATGACGCCGATGCCAGATCTCATAGGTCTTCTTTGTGACAGTTGCAGCCCGTTCTTCATTCTGCCACAGGGAGTGTAGTTCTGGAAAGGCAAGAGACACCGGAAGAGTTGAAAGTTATTTCATGAACGTCAGCAGGGGCAGGGGCATACAAGCAAGTTCAAGCATATAAAGATTTCTCATACCAGTGAAGCCACCATCTGCTATGTTGAACATGAAGCGCTGCTTTACTGCCTTCTTGTGCCTTTCATCTACTGACTCTTTCAGCATCTCTCCATTCTGCAGCATCACTACATCTCTCTTATCATCATCCTTTTTCTCATCTGTACACACAAGAAGTTAGAAAGAACACAACAGATGCCACCGCAAGTTGGACCCACAAGGACTCCTTGCAGGAGAGGGGTTGAGAATGGAATGATCATGACTCACCTTTCTCATCCAGAGTGATTATAGTAGGCTCAGAGGGATTCTCAACAGGAGCTCTGTCTTCCACTTTCTCCACATCAGCTGCAGGCAAGAAAGAGAACAAGAGATGTAGGGGAACATGGCAAGTCCAGGATTCACAGGCTAAAGAACAAAATCTTAACACTGTTCCCTAACTCCCTGTTCAAAGTCCTGGCATAGCCCCACTGACTGTCTGTATTTATGCCCGTTTCCTTAGGACAAAGTGCTGAAGCAATGATGATGCAGCTTTAGGAAAACAGTATTTGAAGGGGAGGGGAAGTTTACTGCTGTTGAAGGCATTATACAACCTCCCTAGAGATACCTTTGCTTTCTACTTCCATCGGCTCATCTGGTCTTTCCTTCACCTCCGGTTCCTCTACTTTTTTTTCATCTGCTTCTGTGGAGTTCACCGGGGATTTTGCTTCCTGTGGCGGTGTCTCCACAGGCTGGGCACACTGCTGAGGACAGAAAGCAATGAGAAGCAAGGTAAAGCAGTGCATGGGAAGTGAAAACAGTTACAGCAGGTCAGAAAGCAAATATGCACAAAGTTGTCAGGCCAATTCTGAAGACCTGAGACTTATCTTTAAATATTGTTCCAAGAACTCCACCTCTGCCTCATCAGCTGAATGACACAGAAAAGGGGGCAGAGGTAGAGACACTCACAATTGCACAAGGCAAACAAGCAACTCACCTCCATAGGGACCTCTGTTTCAGCAGCAGAGGTACTGAGCTCTTTCTCTGGTTCAGATGACTCTCCTTGCTCCTTAGCACTGGCTCCTTCTTCTACTTTTACTCCTTCTTCTGTGTATTCCCCACCCCAGAGGAGGACAGCAGACAAAGGCAGAAGAGAAGGCATTAGTACAGTCTTCCCCTCACTGTTAGCAAACACACAGCACCTTTGCTCCCAGAAATTAGGGCCAAAGTGGGACCAACATCACTCAAGATGAGCCCCCTTTTCCTGCCCACTACAAATGACTTTTCTTACTGATGTCAGCTCATCTGAGGAACACTGGTGTCCTCTCTTGCCTTTAAGGGCTTGCACATGTCTTTGGCAGCCCTCCTAACATGAGAGGCAAGGTTGATCTGCGTCCACCCCTGGGCCCCACCACCACAGCTCCGGCGAGGGGAACAGCCAGGATGAGGTCAGGACGCAGGACTGTACAAAGAAGGGAGCTCTCACCAGGTGGAGGGACAGGAGCAGGAGTATTCGGCTGCGTATCCCCTGGTGTCGAGGGAGTTGGAGTTTTGGGAGAAGGTGAGCTTGGCTGTGAAAGCTTCTTGTTCTCCTCTATCTCTGCCAGTTCTGGCATACTCCAACGGCCATTCACATGCTCAAATTCCTGCACCTGCGTGAGAGGGAGAGAAAGACTTATCATTGGAGGAGTCACACAAAGCTTGTCCTCAAACCAGAGGAGACAGACCACCTGGCATACAACAAAAGTAGGTGCGAAAAGTGGAGCAAATCACTAGCTATGGACCCCAGTGACTATAAGTTATATGGAGAGCAGAGGCTACGTTGCTCTGCTAGGCACCTACCTTTTTCCGAATAAGTGACATGACCCCAATGCGAGTAAGAACATGCTGTCGAGAAAGCCCTTCCCGTGGGACTCCATCCGCAAAGGTCTCTGCACCATCAGCTCCAGGTTCACATAAATGGCGCATGAACAGCGAGACGTAGGCCCTGGAGCAGTTAAGAGTCAAGCAATTAGACCACAAACCAGGTTAGCTGGAAACATGCGTTATCAGATCCCTTCCAACATATAAGGAAAAAGTCATTCAGAGACTCTAAACCCACAGTAACACAAATTCTGGGGTTTCAGGCTCCCTCTCAAGGGAGAATTAGCACATAGATAAAGGACACACAGGTGACTCAGTTTTGAGCCAGAAACAACTTGTAAGACCAAACAGGACTCGGGGGGAGTATTCATTACTTAACTTGCCTGGCCACGCTACTTCTCCAAAAGCTTTTGCTTTTGGCAACTGATGAATCAATTTCAAGGAAGAGAACTAGGAACAACCCCCTCATCTCTCCCAGATTGTACTTCATTTTCCCCACAAAGAATTAACTAATACATTAAGGTAACGTAGTCTCTAAGGCCAGAAAAGGCCCAACTCTCATTCTTCCCCACAGGGAATAGATGCTGCCAGTCTTCCATCCCCATCTAACACAGACTCACTTGAACTCCTTCTCTGACTTGCCACGGAGGTCCCGAACAAGCCACTGAGTGGTGAAGGCATCCTGAGGTGGCATTCCATAGCGCATGATAGCATTGAGAAAGGCTTTCCGCTGGCGGGCATTGAAACCCAATACCTACAATGGAGAATACAGAGAGATATGGCAAGAGCCACACAGACACAACTGGGATGCAAACACCTACCCTGTTACTACTTACCTCAATGTTCCCTCCCACACGGGCAAGTAAGGGAGGCAGAGGCTTATCCTTATCGTTTCTCAGGCCTTTTCGGCTAGGCCGACGAGCTGCTGAAATGAGAAATGCAGCTAAGGAGGAGAGACAACGCACAGCACATTGTTGCATGAGTATTTCCCTTGTGGACTAGCACCACGAAGTGCACAGATCACCCAGATCAAGTCCCAGCTGTTCCCACACTCAGAGGAAGTGACCCAGGAATTCTGGCTTCATTAGAACTTACCTTCAGACCTCTCATCAAAGTCCTCATCTCCTTCTTCAGAAGCAACTGAATAGTCTGACTGATTATCTGACTGGTCATCCTGCCAGTCTGAAAGAAAAACAGCACGTGAGCCTGAGACGCTACTCCGTTACTTTCCAGCAACATATACTTACACCCATTTCTCCCTCAGGTTCCTGTGGATTTGTACCTCTATCCTCCTGAGAGCCATCGTTGTAGTTAACTTGCTTGCGAATACGTTTGCCCTTGCCCAGATTTCTGGCCAGATCTTCCTGCTGCTGTTCATAATGGTGACGCAGCAGTTTCTCCCAGTAATCAGGATCCACTGACTCTTCCTGCTTAATAATCTCACGTTCAACCTCCTCTTCCTCCTGCCACAGAGAGATAACAAATTTAGGGCCTCAATGCTCCAAATCCCAACCTAAGCAGCTTATGCCTGCTTGCCCTTAAAAGCATCAGAGTTCAATTTAATTCATCCCACATCATTCAGCAGAAGATACTGACATCCACCTCATACTCACCCCCATCTCCTCTTCACGAACCACATACTGGGCCACCTTGAAAGAACTGAGATACTCATTCATGCCCTGAAGTTCTGTATCTTCCGTTTCATCCTGGTTCCGATCCAACAGTCGCTCAATTGCTTTGTCATCATAGTGGATGACACTGCTGTCCTCACCTTCTTTGTTATCCCCTGAGGGAAGAGCATAGGTACAGTTGCTGTGCGGATCTCAAGGGACTAGGAAAGGGAATGCCACCCTAGACTTCCCTATAGAGCTCTAATCAGCACTGTGTCTACAGTTGCTTGCTAATTAAGGAGCCAGACCTCCCCACCTCATTCAGTTCTACTCCCAGGCACTCACCCCCCTCAGTAGCCTCATCCTTGAAGAGCTCTTCTGTGCCAAATTTGAGAATGTCATCAAGTTCCTGTTTGGACATGGAGCCTGTCTTGGAGCCCAACCCTGGTCTCACTACCAGATGAGTTAGCATCATTTTCTTCTTGGCCACCTGAGTGATACGCTCCTCCACTGAGGCCCTTGTCACAAAGCGGTATATCATCACTTTCTTGTTCTGTCCAATTCTGTGTGCACGACTGAAGGCCTAGAAAAGAGATGTGCTCAGAACAGTCTAGAGCCACACAAGTAGTAGACTGATACACCCCACCTACCTCCACAAGTTTCCCAGTTGCCTTCACGTTGGCTTTTAGTATTAAGTGAAGGCTGGGCCCTAGAAGAACCCTCAACTATTTAACTTCTCATATCTACCCATCCTCACTGCTCTATTTTTACATATTTCTAGAGATGAAGTCACACATTCCTTTACTCCTGATCATTTTATTTTTCCTCTTCCTCAGAATTACTCTGTAGTGAGAAGATTCATTTGGACTCACCTGGATATCATTGTGGGGGTTCCAGTCTGAATCATAGATAATCACAGTATCTGCTGTGGCCAAGTTAATACCAAGACCCCCAGCTCGAGTTGAAAGCAGAAAGCAGAACTGCTGAGCACCAGGAGCTTAGATAAAAAGGAAAGAACAACAGTAATCAAGGGAGAGTTCATTACTCAAACAAGGACTTGTATCTGACTTCAATCACCTGAGGGGGAATCACTACTAATTAAAGATTCCAGGAGAGCCACAGAAGACTTGGGCCACAACAATCCCATGTTGACCACTAAGCACGTACAAAGCAACAGTTTTCATCTTGAAAAGCAAGTAGGAGACTCCATACCATTGAAGCGGTCAATAGCCTCCTGACGCATGTTTCCTGTGATTCCTCCATCAATCCGCTCATATTTGTATCCTTCATGTTCCAAAAAGTCTTCTAGAAGGTCCAACATTTTAGTCATCTGCACATTAGATAAACACCACCACAAAAGAGTGAGGGACAAGGAGATACCAGATCAACAGGCTCCTTTCTCAGAAAAAAGGATTCCCAGCCTTAAGGTTTTTCCCCATATACCTGAGAGAATATGAGCACCCTGTGACCGCCTTCCTTAAGGTTCTTTAACATCTTTTGGAGCAGCAACAGCTTTCCAGAAGCTCGAATAAGAGCACTACCATCATACATGCCATTTGGCATTTTTGGAGCTTCCTGAGAAGAAAAAGGAAAAACAGAAAGGAGTAAGCCACAGGGTGGATGAAGAAAACAGTCTTCAGTCCCTAGCTGTCTTCATCAGATGCTGACTCGCATCTAATCATTTAGCTTGGCACAACCACAACGTGTAGCTCTAGTTACATGAAACATCAGTGCTACTCCGTGCCTGTTCTCTTGCAGTTTGACTCCACCCCAGACACCCTCTTCTTACTGACTTAGCCCCTAATTCTTACTGTCTTCACCATTTCGCATGAGTAACAAGATAGCTCCTTACCTGTCACACAAGGAAAGGCCTTCCAGCATACGTTGGGTCTACATAAAGACAGGATGAAAAACCACAGAAGCAGAAAAAGTAAGGGGAACCCCTCCATGCTTTGCTAGGGAGCTAACTAACTCTGAGAACAGCCAGCAGGGAATTTGCTTGTAGAGAATAAGTGACTGGACATACCATAGCAGCCACAGGAAAGAGGTAGGGGTGGTTACAGCACTTCTTCAGATCCATAACAACATTGAGCAAGGAGACTTGGTTACCACCACCCCGTGCATTCAGCGCCTCAAAATTTCTTGTCAAAATGTATTTATAGTATTTCCTGAAAAGAAAAAAAAAATAAAAGTCTCAAACACCCCTCAGAAGAATGATTAATACATTTCTCTTGCTAAACTCTGCAGAGCTCCTGGCATTACCTGCCGGCTACCTAGGCTCTGCCAGTGGCATTTGCTACCTCTTTATCCCTTACATCAGAGCACAGAATTAGTCCTCCCCTTTGCTACAGTGGCAACAAATCTTCCTCCTCCCCACTGTGTAGAAAACCCTATAGTGAGGATGAGGCTGTTTCAGCACCCGCTATGAAAGAGCAGAGCAGAATAACATTAGTTCAACAGCATGTTCTCTCTTTATCCTCACACTCACTTCTGCATGGGGCTCAACTCCACTCTGACAATGAGTTCAGTCTTAGATGGCATGTTCTTGAAAACATCAGCTTTGAGACGCCTCAGCATGTGTGGGCCCAGCATGTCATGCAGCTTCTTGATCTGATCTTCCTTGGCAATATCTGCAAACTCTTCTAGGAAGCCCTCCAAGTTACTGCAGAAAAACAGACACTCAGCAAAAGCCACAAAGAGAAAAAAGAAATGAGGAAGGGGATATGAGTGACAAGGCAGGCAGGCTGACTTGCACTGCAAGACATACTGGAATCTTTCTGGTGTCAGGAAGTTCAGCAGGTGGAACAGTTCTTCCAGGTTGTTCTGCAGGGGGGTTCCTGTAAGCAGCAGCTTGTGCTGGAGTGAGTAACCGTTCAGCACACGGAAGAACTGGAAAGTAGAGAACACAGAAGAAATGATAAGGGGGATAAAAACACCAACAGAAAAAAAAAAAAACACAGAACACACAAACATACCAAAGGCTTATTAGGTCCCAGGCCTACAAAAATAATTTCTCCTAGAAAAAAGCTGACACCAAGCTAGGGTGCAATTTAGATCACATCAGCTGTTTGGACAAGAGGTCCAAGCAGTTCACATTCCGGTCAGGGTCACTAGACTGATCTCATTGGATCATTGTTCTGCATAGCTAAAACAGGACTGCAGCAAATCCTACATGCCATCAGGTGCTGGTAGGTCTCCTTTGCTCTGTTAAGTTACAAGCTCTTTCAGACCACCAGTCATTTTCAGAGTGCTACACTATATACTTTTTCTTGCTAAATTAGCGTTCCACACACAGTCTTACAACTACTCTGCCTTGAGAATTCTAGAAATAGCTAAATCACTCTTCCTATTCATATCAATCCTGGCAATGTTCCAGATGTCTGAACAAGCAGAGGAGAAAAAGAGCTAAGGGTTTGCCAGTGTGTCTTGAAGGTAATTTGTGCTGGTTTCCACAACAATGAAGTAATTCCAGACAGAGGTAGTGAGCAGTTAAAATATTGAACTGAAAAGCACAAGTGGACCATGTTCATCAGCACAAATTGACAATAAAGCAGTAATTTATTTATAAGCTTGGCCATTTCTTTGCTTATTTTACACTTCACATGATACAAGGTCAAACTTAATGAGAGTAGCTTGTACTAGATGGCAAACAAGAAAAAAAAAAAAACATAACACAGAGAAACCCACCAACACTTATGCTTTGGTTATCACAACAGAAGGATCCTTCTAGTGGCCTCCATGGGAATTTATCTTTATATATAGTCAAAAACCATCCACATTTGATTCCAAAATGAGAAAGTTACTGATTATATCTGCCGAACTTTGGTAGATAACCAATCTGTCAAGAAGCACCTGGCTTGTCTTGCAGCCAAACACCTGAAGCTGTCTTACAGAACAGACAGCTGCTCTAGAAAAAGGTAAATTTCATGGTCTTGCTGGATAACCAGTTGTAACTACTTGTCATACTGTGACCTTGAGCCTTTACATTCTCTTTCAATTAATTAATAGCAAGCATTCATTACTACTTCCAATAATTTCAATGCTAAGCATAGAATGGCATCCAGTCTTAATGCCTACATTAAAAAAAAAAATAATCTGGAAACGATTGCAAGTACAGCTGTGATATATCAAAGATGGCTCATGCCAGGATCCAAAAAGCTAAAGCCATTTAAACAAGGAAAAGGAGAAATCAAGAGGCAATTTTGTCTTACACCATCTTTAAGAATCTATAAAACCAGATTTCCAATAACAATTGTTTTTAGCATACTGAGGACTAGAACCCAGCTGAAGATAGATGAGTCAATACCAGAGGGGCTGCATTAAAGTACAGTCAAGTCTACTGAATTCAAACAAGCTTAGTTAAGATGCACCCTCATATAGAAGTAGCTATATGACTTTCAGCATCTACCCAGGCACTTGTGAGCACCTATGCCCACCCCTCCCATATCTGTGACATCCAATTAGTTTGCTACAAAGCTATATGAATGCAGAGAGCAAGCCTACTCTGGAAGCAGGATAACTGTGCTCACACAGCTTGTTTTACAGTCAGTATGATAAACCTTTCCAGAATCGAAGTGGTGCAGATATATGATCTGCTTTCAGAAAGGCCAGTTTGCCTTTGAGAGCAGCAGTGACACCCAGGCATTGCTGTTCTCTAGTGTACCCCAATGGCCTATTCACCCATAGAGAAAGCTGTTTTAACTAGCAATGTGTATAAAAGTGAAGCTGTTGCCAGTGATATTTGATCTTCAAATGAAAACTCTTGATTTTTTTTTTTTTTTAAATAACGACATCAAATTTACTATTGAACAAATGACTAGGAGTTGGCAGACAAACTTAATGTTCTTCGGAGCAGCTAACCTTCTGAACCCTCTCTGCCCATAAAACACCTATTCTTCTCTGTACCTTAGACTGATTGTTCTTCAGTCTGTGAGCTTCATCCACAATGAGACAGGCCCAGTCAATAGAGCCTAGTATGGCCATATCAATTGTGATCAGTTCATAAGATGTGAGAAGCACGTGGAACTTCACAGCAGCCTCCTTCTGCAAAGAAAAAGTATGAACATGGTAAGGGGATGGGGGAATGCCCCAGGACAAAAGGTGATGCCAGTGTATCTCCAAGTTATTCTGATGAGCCCTGGTCAAACAGCCCATCAAAAACTTTTCACACCCACACTTTCCTGTCACAAGATGCAAAATGCTACCCAGACCATTCTAGCCTTTTAATCCCCCATTGCTCTCTTAACACATGTAACCGTGTACTGCCCTCAGTACCTGCTGCTTCTGGAGTGTTGCCAAATATTGTAAAAGTGGACTGTAACAAATAAGCATCAAAAAGAGGCAACGAGATTTGGAGAGGAGTGGCTCTTCAAAAAGGTAAGACTTAAAAAGGTGAGTAGTTTATCATGGAAGTTTAAATTACTGTTAGTACTTAATGCAGTTCCATTTCAAGTGAAGCAAAAGTCATATCTATGCCTGCCACTGGAAAAGCTCCATCTCCCATGTTGACTAGGAAGACTAAAGTTCTACAAAATCTAGTCACCTAGACCAGGCTCTTCCTTCCTGTCTAGGCACAGAAGGAAATTTTTCAGGTATCTAGGCATGGCCTCACTGTCAGCCAGCTCCTCAGAGAGATTAAGAACTTCATACTTTTTTTTTCTATGTTTGTCTTTTTTCATACAACTGCAATTCTGTCATTGACTTAGATCTGTGGAAATGATACACAACTTCACAGATTAAGTAGAAAAGACAGAGGGACTTGCACATGGTCAGTATCACTTTAGTCAACTCTTTCCAGTACTGAATTAGTTCAGACTAGTAGGAGTATTTAAATAGTCTAGAACAGGAGTCTAAACACCCACTACTCAATCTGCAGTTATTTCCCCATGGAAACTACAAGCATAGTAAGTTCCCAGGGACATCAGAGTATCTGAATCTCAGATGCTGAAAGCCAGTCTAGTGCATCTCTTCTTTCAGTTCAGGCTTGTGTTACAGCAGAGTTCTGTACCTTCATTCTGGATGCTTTTTTGCCTCCACGTATGGCATTATCCTCAAAAGTGAACTCGTTCTCACGGATGATGGCCCGGCTGTCTTTGTCCCCAACATAGGTCACTACATACATATCTGGGGCCCACATCTCGAATTCTCGCTCCCAGTTGATGATTGTAGACAGTGGAGCACTCACCAAGAAGGGACCCTTTGAGTGGCCCTATGAATAGAGTCAGTAAGAGCATTAGATGAATGCAGCCAGTAACACAGGCAGGATCTTCCTGGGCAGCGATCTCCCACTCTCACCTCTTTGTATAAGGAGTACAGGAACACAGCTGTCTGCACAGTCTTTCCCAGACCCATTTCATCAGCCAAGATTGTATCTGTGCCCTGGGCCCAGGAGAATCGCAGCCAGTTCAGTCCTTCCAGTTGGTAGGGATGCAAGGTCCCCCCTGTTACATCCAGGTACTCTGGCTGCCGGTCATATTTCACTGTTGGCTACAGTGGAAAGAAGGAAGAGTTGAGATCTTTTACCTTAGCTAGACACTTCCCAAGAATTCTTTTACAGTTACCCATATATTCCCTAGTGCAGGTGGGACTTCACAGATGATGACTAGACTAGCACCAGACAAAATTCTCACATTGCCAAAGTTAGCAACCAAAATGCTGTTTTGTTTTTGTTTGGGTTTTGGGGTTTTTTTTGTAAAACTCTTTCACCAAGAGCCAGCCTGTCTCTCACCCAACAGAAGAACTGGGCCTTTGTCAAAGGCTCTATAACCCATTAATTCTTTGGGCCAGGATGGAGTTCTAAACCACATGCTCTTTACTTTTCAGTTTCCTATTTACCTGCCTCCCTCCCCAAAATAAGCAGCTACCTCAGATGGCCCCTAAAGCAATAAACAATAACTTACATCTACTGTGGGAGTCTCAGGTGGCCTTTCCAGTTTCCGCATCTTCACTTTCTTTAACTTCTTACCAGGCCTGCCCTCTTCACCTCTCATCAGTTCCCTGTGCAGAGACAGTCCCAAGAACATGTAAGTTTAATGGCTTTTGCAACAGATCAAGGGGAAACAATTACAAAAATAGGAGGGCAATCACCCAACTCAAATATACTCAAGGTAACAGGGTTAGAACCTTCATGAAGTGGTGGAGAGGCACAAGGTCCCTGCCCAAAGGAGAAGGAGCCAGCAACAAGATGCTCCTTGGCTACCTCCATATTTTAATCCAGCCAGTGCTAGGGGCTGACATACTCCAGTATTTTCTTGAGGGAAAAGAAAAAATACAACCTCTATATACTTCTTGTACCTGTGATTCCAGTAGGCTTGCTTGTAGAGGTCATAATCTTGGATATCCACATCTTCGCTTTCCCAGGATGCCTGGTCATAGGGTAGGTCTCTCCACTTAATCAAATAGTGGACATTGCCCTTTTTATCCACACTGTGGAAGAAAGAAGTAAGTCTTAAGTACAATGAAATGACAGCATTCACCCAGTTGACTCAAACGGAAGAGAAGGAAATGATCCCTTAATGAAACAACTAAAACAGAAGAAAAGTGTTGGATACACCAACAAACGAACCCACTGTATCCCCAGTCACACTGCAGTTTAGTTCATCCACTCTCCCTTAGCCCCGCTTAAGGTCTTTAAGATTGAAAATCCTCTTTGCTACCTTCCCTACCTATGATTGAGGATCCTGTGGATCATCATCCACTCAGGCTTGATGCCATATCGATAGAAGCGCTCCTCCATCTCAGCATATTTGGGGTCCTTATTTTTTCTCTTTCGGCTTTTCTCCTCTTCCCCTCCAAAGTCCCCTGAGGGTGGCTCATCCATATCATTTTTGCGTTGGTAGTTACGAAACATGACCTGGCAGTGCAGCTCCAACTGGAATCAGGACAGAGCAATTAGTAGGCGTTTTCCCCCTCGGCTATCCAAAATCTCTCACTACTATCCACCCTTATGACATGGTTAGAATCCTCCACTCACCTGCAACTCTGACACCCAAGAGCAGTGCCAGTAGGACATGCCCTGCCATTTGACAAAGAACTGCCTTTCAGGCCGACCCTCCAGAGGCTTAGGGGGAGGAGCATTAGGGTCTGCATCAGGTGGACGTGGTGGGGGGGGACCAACTGGGGGCTGACCCCATTTCCAGATCAAGATCTTCTGCACCTTTCCTTTCAAAGCTGGACACTGAAAAGTTAAATGGGGCTTGTTACATCAGAGGGTACACAAAAGCACTGAGGAGTATAAATATACAGTCACAGTTCTCATCCTTAGTTATAGCTTTACTACAGAGACAGAATTTGAACTTTCATCCTCTTATCTTCAGCATTTCTTTGAGATTTCTGCAGTTTGTCTCTTTTTCTAGGCCTGACAAACCACAAACTGAATTCAGTAGCTCAATTTAGCTGTCTCCCAGGGTCAAACCAATTCAGAATTTCTACATCAAATACAGGAATTGCTAGGCTTGACAAGCCCAGTAGTCTATCCAACCACAACTCCACTGAAAGTTTGTACAGAACATACTTTGCTGTACAAGTATTGGCCCAGCACAGGGCTATGTCCTGAAGCAGCATTTTTTGTCCATCGTCTTAGGAATCCTTAGCACTTATTGAAAGCACCTAATACCATTTATAATACTTCATTTCAACAACTTCCTGGACAAGTGTGACATTTCTCCCAACCATCTATTAAGAAAGGGCTTGACACTACAGAGCTTGCAGTGCAAAAATTCTGTTTGGCTCAGCACCAGTTTGAAACTTTCTTTTTTTTTTTAAAGCACTAAGTTTGTTTGCACTCATTCTCCTGCTTCTACACGCGTACAGGATGCAAGAAAATTGAGCCTTGGCATCCTAGATCTAGAACTGCTCAACTACTCTGCACATGGGCAAACATCATGAGCCCCAGTGGCTGTAACCCTGTCCTTCCTGCTGTCTGGAGAAAGCAGCCAATCAGCAAGGCACAATCCAGCCACAGAAAGCTAGGCCTTGATGTTTTGTGACAAAAGCGTCAGAGGACATAAGAGCTTTTCCAGGAAAATATGATGGTCCAAGTGGATTGATCACCTCTTGTAGCAATAGGAGAATGGTACTAGCGGAAACTCACAGTGCAGCGAGGACACAGCCACTCTCCGTTGGGAATCTCCGGCAATGGGGGATTCAGACAGTGGATATGATAGGATGAAGGACAGGCATCACAGCACAGCAGCTCTCCCCCATCCTTGCAGACTCTACAGAACTCCATATGGTGGTCATCTTCTTCCTCAGCATCCCCCACAACATCCTCCAGGATTTCCTCACCTTCAGAGTTATCCTCTTTTGCTTCCCACTGAATGCCCTCTTTTTCCTATAGAAGAGGGAAATCAGAAAAACAGTCACACATTTGTGATTATTTTAGTATCGCAAAAGAGCAGCCCCAAGTCACTTGACATCTCCCTCTCCACGACCTCTTGCAAGTTGGGGGAATCGAGTACTCACACAGTGTGGGCAGCTCCATTTGCCCTCTGGGGCTTTCTCCATGTCTGGGTCCAGGCAAACCATGTGGTAGGCACGAGGGCAGGTATCACACAGTATAATTTCTCCTCCCTGCTGGCACACCTCACAGTAGTCCTGGTGATCAGTCTCGTAGCCATCCACAGCCACTGTGGAGTCATCCTCACCTGCAGAAAGTGGTGAGGAGTTACAGCGGCACAAGCCACAGGCACAGGCTTCGTACAGCTAGGGAGGGCGCTCTCCCAACAACCTATGTAGTAACATCGAGATCCAGAATGCAATTGCTCTGTCTTGCTCTATGTGAGTAAAAACAGCAGGAAGCAAGAGCCGAAAGAGGAGTAGAACAAGCCCCTTTGTGCCACTTTCCACCCTTGAAATTAAAGGTGTGTTTGAGGCCAGGAAAACTCAATTATTCCCTTACCAAAATGACAAAGAACTCCTAACAACCTTATCCTTATTAAAATATAATAACAGGTTTTTCTTTCACAAACAATTCTCCCTCAAATATGTTGTTCCAACATCCAAGTCCTGCACAAACTTTCCTCTTTCTACACACTTAGTTGCACTGCTGTCTCCAACTGACAGCAAGCATCAATACCTTTCTTTTTCTTTTTTCCAGCTTTGAGTTTTTTGCGACTGCGGCTACTACGGCTTGTAGATCCATCTGAAACAGAGTAGCTGTTGATGCTGGCATCATCAAAGTCTGACTCCACATCCAAATCATCATCTTCACTCTGAGGTAAGTAAGATTGAAAAAAAAAAAGCGCTAGTCAGACATGCACACTGGGGGCAGCCATCAGAGAGGCATCCCAGCATTTCTAGAACATCACCACCTCCTCCTCAGGTCAAAGAATGCACATCACTTACCGATGATCTTTTACGCTTGGAACCAAATCCTCCCAGTTTGATTTTCAAAGGTGCCACCTTCTTTGTTTTAGGTTTCTTGATGTCAGGAATACGAGGACTGGCCTTTGGCTTTCGCCGGGCATTAGGTCCTGGGAACAGAGAAGACAAGTCAGAAGGACTATTGCCTTGACACCACTAACACTCTACCATCTTGCCAGATTCTTTATCTCACCTTTGCCCTCCTTTGTCTTGGCTTTCCTGAGTGGCACATCTACAGGAGGCTGTGGCAGGACAGCATCCACATTTGTCACCATACTCTCCACTACTGCAACAGCTGCAGCTGCAGCAGCTGCCACAGATGCACCTGAACTTCCCTTGAAGGGGTTGTTTGTGCTAAACTCCCTCCATTTGGCTCCCAGCACCATCATCATCTTCGACACTGCTATTTTAGGGTTCTTGGCTGCAATAAGTGGCCTGCATACAGTTAAGGAAGGGAGAGTTACCAAACCACCTTCAAATCTAGATCATTATTCCTCCCCACCTGCCACCCCCATCAGCACCTCTATCTCAAGCTACATTCCTTTCTAATCTTTGATCTCAACAGTGAATTAATCTTTCCACTCCCATCCTTCACTCTGTATGGAGGATGCAAATGCTCATGGGCTTGGAAAGTAAAGTGGCATTTAGCATATTAGGGAAGAAAGGGGACTGGGAGTGAGGACTTGCATCATCTCAATCACTAAAAACAGGAATAGATGCAGATCAATTATTTTACTGTTGCTTCAGTTTTTGCTCTAGGTAGGATGCTAATGTCTCTAAATGTGCCTTGAGATTCCAAAAACCAGGAACCTAGTCCTTGTCCCATTCTTTTTCCCCCTTTTATTTATTTTGCTCCAGAGTCCTTTAAAGTGCAGGCTTGCAGTTCACCTGACAAACTGGCTGAAAGCTTTGTAGTTGGTGAGTGTGCGGTAATCCTCCTCTGTGAAGATATGATCAATATCCTCCATGCCCCAATCTTCCAGGAGCTGAGCAGATGATTTCGGCTCCTGTGCAAAGAAAGTTGCAGCAACTCTGAGAAAAAGCTCTAGTTCTGTTCTAGAAAAGAGCAGAACTTCCACACATCTACAGATGACCCAATGGGTCAGGACTGCAGCCCTGCCCCTCCCCATCCACTTATCACTGCTCCAGGACACAGCTCACAGCCTCAACAAAACATCAGTGAAGGCAGGAAAAGTCTTTGGCTTCAATATACATCTTAGGTATGTTTAAGACAGAAAAGGGGAAGGAGTGTAAGGTGGGAAAATGGTCAAGTCAAGCAGGTCTGTCTAGTGAAGGAAGAGAAGACTGAACAGCCCTAAGACCATGTCCCATCACAAATGGAGAGCACAATGATCCCTAAAATCAGATACATGGGAATGAGGAGCACGCAGTCAGCCAGCAGAGAAGCTTCTTACCTTTGAGTCATCATCTTCTTCCTCTTCTTCCTCCTCCTCCTTGCGCTTGGTTTTGTTTTTCTTTTCCTTCTTGGGCCCTAATTTCTTCTTTTTCTTCTTCCCAGGAGTGTAGTCACTGCCCTCACTGTCAGAGCGCAAAACCTCCTCGTCTTCCTCCACAAACTCATTCCCCTCACCAGAGCTGTCCCCCAGCTGTGGAGGGAGGGAGAGAGAAGATCAGGCAGCTGTGAGAAAATACCCTGGGATAAGCACTAAACACCACACTCCCCCCAAGCTCTAGAGGATTCATACAAAGGACTGCTTACAACAACAGTAAGCACCCTCACCCCATATATCCATATTCTAGAATGTGACCGTAGGCATCTTTTTCCTTACCTCCTTCTTCTGACGCTTGCTGAGCTTGGGCACTTTGGGTTCCTTTAGTTTCTTGGGCTTCTTCTTCTTCTTGATTTTGGGTGTCTCAGCCTCTGACAAAAGCTCTTCTTCTGGCTCTTCTTCAGGTTCTGGAAGGGAAGAGGTGACATGTCCCATTCCAAATCCCATCCATGCACTACGACATAGGCCACTTCCCACAGTGATTACTCAACTTGCGGACTTCTTGCTACATGCTTACAAACACAGAAGTGTTTATTTACAACTGCTTACTCTGTTACCATTCAGACCAGATACTAGGTAATCCTAATGTAAGTTACCACTGCACATCATTTTTGCCCTCCCCGCACCACCACCTATCCATACAATATTCCTTCTACAAGCAGAGCTGCAATCAGATCTCAGGGACCAGAAGTTTGCCATAACCCAACAAGAAGTGGAAAGAGCATAGAATAGACGGCCACATCTAAAGGAGGCAAAACAGTGAATACATTTGAGAACCTAAGATACTGTTTCAGTCCATGGGTCTCCAGACCGAAACTCACAACTACCCAGCCTCTTCAGAAGAGCAGAGGATCCTACAACCACATACAGAATACAGGCCAGTAAGCCACTACCCGTCCTCCTCCATAGAAAAGTTGTTACTCAGCAACTCTATTTTGATCCGGATTTGACACAATCTTCCCCCAACCCCTTCCCTCTGCGCCAACAGCTAGCAAGCTCACTGCCTGGCCAGACGAAAACATGCCAGCTCCCCACCGTCACAGNCAGCCAGAGTCACTCCTTCTCCCTCCAAGGGAAAATGGCCTCCTGACCACAGGAGCTGGGCAGGATGGAGGAAGCCACAGGTCAGAGAAGCTACGGGGAGCTAAGGGTGAAATGGCACAGGCCAAGCTCTCAGGGGTCCTGCACTTAGCCCCTGCCGTACCCCCCAACCAATAGATGTATCTTTGCTCCCATGGTCCTGCAATACCAAGTCTTCCAGGGAACCCACCTCTTCTTCTCCCCCAAGTTCTGATCTAGAGCTTCCAGCGCCTCACCCTTTCTAATGTATTACCCAAATTTCTCCAGTTTGCAGTGATTTTAATAGTTCTTCATCAAGATTTTCCGTACGAGGCTTACTGACAGTCCCCTTCTGACTAAGATTCCAGAGGTGCCAGAAAGCCCCAGAGTCAAAGCTTAAAAAAAATCCCACCAAACAAAAAACCCAAGAAGCCCACAGGACCATTTTTCCCTACCAGCTACAACATTTCTCACATGACAGTACCAGACTACAGCATAAAAGTCAGTAGGAAAACTCAAATTTGTCTTACGATCCAGCACATCAGGATATACATTCTTCCTTTCCACAAGAGAGCAGAGAATCCAGATGTAGGTCCACAGAGCAAGTCATCAACAACAAAAAGCCCAAACCAGAAGCATATCTAGGACTCTAACTCAAGCCTCATACTAACGATGAGGATGCAAACATGAGGGGAAAAGGTAAGGTACAGAGACTACAAGAAAAGCAAAGGTGAGCAATCAGCATGGAGCAAGAACCACCAGAAACCTCAGTAATTGGGTGTGGTGATGAAGGAAAGTGGGTCATGCAACAGCCCAGGGCAGTTTGCTGTGGACATCAACCGGTCTGAATTCCCAAATGAAAGACAGCCATACCTTGCCCTTTCACATACTACCCCCCCCACACACACCTTCCCAAAACATGAAGCTCACAGGCATTTTGGTACCCTGTCAAAATTGGATACCCTGCCTCCACCCTCTACACCTCCTCATAGCAAGGGCCTCAACAACCTACAATAGCTTGGAACAAAGTCAGCTCCACCTGACAAAGCCACAAACCCCACGCTTTGAAGTAACCCTAGGACTCAGATATCAAAATCAAAAACACGTGTGACTCGTAGCAAAAAAATCAAAAAGTCATTCCCCAGCACATCGTGTATTTTACATATTCAGCTTGAGACAAGCATTATGCCCATTTCACACACGTGCCCTGCAGGCTCTCCATACCTGGATGCTGGGGGATAGCGTTGTTCAACAGGATCTCCATCTCGTCATCATCGCTGCCCCCTGAGCACGGTGACGGAGATCCAATACCTGATGCCATGTCCTCCAAACTGGGGGAGGCCTGGGCTTATACAGGGTGTTGTCTTCTTGTCAGCCAAGCCAGTATTTACTTCATTGAAAAGAAAAGGAAAGTTATAGCAGACCTGAACTCCGTCTTCCCAAGCAATAGTGCTACCAAGAGGATCTGTGAGAAAGCTTAGACAGCAACTTTACTGGATTTGGAGCCTACGGATAATAGAAACACTGGCAGCAAGTATCAGCTTAGAGTTGTGATGAAGCAGGCTTTGAAGACACCAGATATTAAACTGAGTCAGCAACTCATCCCCAGCGAGGAAGCCAAAACAGCTGTCCTATAGGAAAATTCTCCCGTCCTCTGCAGCCAGGTGCCCTCGGCTATTTCTACCTCGGGCTGGGAGAAGACAGCGAGGCAGTAGGGATTCCAAAGGAGACCACGGGCCAGCCGGGACGCTGTCAGCGAGCCGGCGGTCCGCACAGGGTCCGGTACGGCGGACAGCGACGGCACCGGCAGTCCCCAACTCACCCGCCCAAACTTGGCGGGCCGGCCGGCTCCGGGCTGACACCGCCGCGGCCGCGGAGGCAGGCCAGCGTCGCCCTCCCTCCTCCGCCGCCGGCCCCACACAAAAGACAGGGCAGGCTCGGCGGCGCCGGCAGCCCCGCTCCGCTGCCCGCCGCACCCGCGCCCCCGCCCGGAGCGGGGCTGCGCGGCGAAGGGCGGGGGAGGCGGGAGGAGGGNGGCGGGGCCGGGGAAGTCCGGCTCGCATGCGGCGAGGGGCCGCCTCTCCCCAGGGACGGCCGCTGGGGCGGGGGCCGGGCGGCAAGCGCCGGCTAGGGCTGCAGAAACCGGAGAGGTCGCCGCTCCCCGGGTGGGGGAAG
>VXBJ01006300.1:757833-796375 GCA_013400055.1 Nycticryphes semicollaris | reverse complement strand
TTCACCCCTCGCTCTCCAGGAGAAAAGTACTTTCTTGTTGCCTTGTATTTCAGGGACTGAAGTGGAGAGTGACTGCCTGCGCTTCAGGGGGGAGTGTTTGCAGGGCAGGAAGGTTTTACAGCTCGCATGGAAGACTAGATCACCCCTGCCTTGTCACCATTACTGGTGAAACAGGTAAAAGCAGTGTTAGCTATGTCTGGCTTTAGCACATCCAGACTCCCAAATATCCTCAAACAAAATGAGCAGCATAGCAGGTTCCTCAGTGTTACTATGCTATTTCTTCTTATTTTGTTTGGGAGCCCTTGGAGACCAGTATCACACCGTGAAAGGTGCTATGCGAGCCAAACAAAAAATGGTCCATGCATGGAAATATGGGAAACTGCAAGGAAACCCTAAGACAAATTTGGTCAGCAGGATGTACAGCGGCCGCCTGGCCTCTGCCAAAACTCTGTTAGCATTGCAGAATGAAAGAGTTTAAAAGAAAGGCTTCAAAAGAAACTCATGAAATGCAAAACTTAGACTAACCGCTCTCAGCCACAGGATCAAGGACTCCATCTGCAGCTGGAAGGCAGGCAGGGTATGCAAAGTGTGATCCAAGTGAGAACAACTCTACGAGGGGATGATAATGATAAAGCCGAAAAATGCTGGAGATACCAGATCAGCATCTAAAACACAAGGTCAGAGAACCATACAATTATTTAGGTTGGGAGGACCTCTGGAGGACATCTGTTTCAACTCTCAGTGACTGGGAGGGAGCAGAGCCAGGAGGGGGATAACCTTTCAAGCTCAAAGCAGGCAGAGCTTAAGTTCCTCAGGGCATTTGTAAGACAAAATACATGTTTCGTTGGAGAGATACATCAAGTGATGGGAGGCATACAGCCAGTAGGTGGTGGAAAGAACACAAGCAGTTATAAAAACAATTTGAAGATTAAGCCTGGCTTGTTCTGGGACTTGTGAAACATCTTGTCAAGCTTACTTACAGAACCTGGACTGTCAGTGGATTTCTAGAATGTATAAAATACATTTATAAAATACATTTAAGATCACAATTAAAGCCAGAACAGTATGTTTCTATGTGATCCAAATAAGGAAACTGTTTGCAGAGGGGACTGGCATGTCTGTTCTGGAAGTCAAAAGGCTTGAAATCCTAATGTATTTACGCATTTTTGCAGATACCTTGTTTGATCCATATAGAATAAGCTTTATGTGCTCCTTTGTCATCTCTCTGACCTTTCACTTCTTCAGTCTTACTTCATAAGAAGACATTTGTTTAATCGTCACATCTGTGCATGACACAAAGTGCAGGGGAGCAATGAATGGCATCTTTTACTCCTGACATACTTAGTAAGAATACTAATTCAAGAATTATCACAGTAGGACATAGAGGGTCAGTTATAGAAGTTGAAAAGGCTTTACTAAGTTTATATTCTCATCTGTCTTCCCTTACTTCAATACCATTGCTTCATGTAGTTTTTTTCTGTTGTTTTAAACACATACTTTAAAGTGATTCTGTTTGGTTGCAATTGGTATTGTTGGACACTGTCATATCCTAGGACTTTCAAATTTGTTTGGCTTTTTTTTTTTTTTTTTAATAAATACTCGTTAAATAGAAGCTATAAAGCAACATAACGTGGGTGACTTATTTCACTGAGAGCCAGTACATGCATGTTCTCTTCTTTACCACCATGTGACAGAATAAAAAAGTCAGGCTAACAAAGGCAAAAATGCAGAAACAGAAGACCAAGCGAACACTGATTCTCTCTGGCAGACATGAAGAAATAACCAAAATCCTCTCTAGAATCCAAAGCGATTAAATTTGACCAGAATCCTCAAAAATGACACAAAACCGATGCAAGCTGAAAATTATTCAAAACCCAAAGGACAAAACCCAACAATCCAGACTGGGCACACCACTGCTTATATATAACAATTAAGGAAAGCTTTGAGAAATCCAAAGTCAGGAAGTTTTCTGCTGCATGAAGCATGACCAGCAGCCCCTTTTATTGTTAACTGGTTGATGAGATTCATTAAGAGATCAGCTTTTCAGTTATTTATAATTTTGTCAAAATATTTGAGCTAAAATTTCCTCTGCTGGAGGTGGAATATTTATAAAATGTTCCAGGTAAAAATAGTTGGTTTGTTGGTTTTTTTGAGTGTGGGGTTTTTTTTTTTTTTTCCCCAGGAATGAAACTATAAGAAATGAGGAAAGTTTCTCATGTTCTTTTTGAGAAGTTCTGTGTTGTGGTTTTTTGGGGGGATACTGTATCTTTGGCAGAGAAGCAGCCTCCTCCAAAGGAGTGGCTTTGCCACTTGACATTTCAGTCATACTTGGCCAACTTGCCCAAAGAAGGTGGAGCTGGACTCTGCTCACAGTGGCCCTGAAAATGCAAAAGAGGCAGTGACTTACAATAAGGGAGATTCCTGCTGAGCATTAGGAAAAGCCTCTCCCCAGGGCATATTTCAGCACTGGTGTGGGTGTCCAAGAGGCTGAGGAGTCTTCATCGGTGGAGGTGCTCAGAAGACTCTTGGACAAGGCCCTGAGCAACCTGAACTAGCTCAGGGTCCCAAGTGCATTATCCCTGCTCCTGGGGCTTTGTTGGCTGTGTGAGCTTGGGGCAAGGTCAGAGATAGTGTGGCTGAGGGCTGCCCCTTCCCTCTTAAGGCTTTGCAGAGAGTTTCCAGAAATCTCTGCTGGAGCCTCAGCCAGGAAGGTGCTTTTAAAGTGGTGGTCTTACCCTTGGCTCCTGCCTGAGCAGTCTTGCCTGTGCCTGATCATGCTCTGTATTGATCTAGACCCATTGATAGGCTTCCTGGCTTGACCCGAGACCTACTTGTCACAATTGACTTGTCTGGCAATTGCTGGATTGTGGCTCACCCTGGTTACTGCCTCCAGACCCAATCCTGATGATGATTTGTCTTCTTAGTTGGACCTTGGACCTGCCTCGTCACTACAGGCTCGTCTGACAGTCTGGATTCTCAGCTGAACCCAGCTATTATCGCTGTACCTGCCTTGATTACCTTGCTCAGGTGTTTCCCCTTGCTGAGGAAGCCTCTTCCTCTGCCTACCTTGTTACCACACTTGGCTCTCAGCTCCTCTTTCTTTGGGGACCAGCCAGCCTTCACTGCCCCCGATAACCTGCTGTGAGCAAGGAGTTAGGGCAGAGGCCTCCAGCGGTCCCTTCCCACCCAAATCTTTCTGTGAATTGATGACAACGCTCTAGCCAAGTTAAACAGAAAGAATAAATCAACTTCTCTGGGCAGGGAATAAGGCTTAGCAGTGAAATCATTGTGTTGATGCTTGGGTCTACGATGTATTATATCTGAGGAAGGGAGAAAGGTCTGGAGGAACTGGGACAAGGAAAGAGATATATGAAAGAGGAAGGTGGAGGAAGATGTGGAAATGGAGAGCAGTGCGGTTGCTATAATATCAGTCCATTACCCTGTAAATCCCAGAACAAAAGGGTAACGTCAGATCCTAGCAGAGGTTATGCCCACAGCGCTATCTCCTCTCCAACTGCACTTTACCATGTCACAAATTATTTACATTCACGTGCAGCCCTGAATTTTCAAAACAGAAATACCTACTGCCCCGCAAGCTCTCCTCCACCTCTCTCACTCCACGTCTCAGACACTGTTAAGTGTCCTTCACCTGCAGTCATATTTTAAGGCTGGTCTGCTGGTGATGGGCTGAGAAAGGTGATGGAGCTGGGCAGCCTGTGACACAAACATCTCTCTGTGGAAAGGCTTGTCGTCTACACCTGCTTCTAAAGTCAGTGGTAGTGGAAGGGCAAGTCTTCAAGGGAGAAAGATGGATTTAAACCCTGTGTCTCCTAAACTGCATTGAAACACAAAAGCGTGATGCATTACAATACATTTATTCCCACAGTAGTCATGAGGTAGGGACTTGAAATAAGATTCATTGCTAATTTAGAAGTTTAAGAACTAGGACTTTACTCTGAACAGCCATTCTTGTCGCTTTCCCTTACTATTCCTTTAACATTTTCCCCCAGAATTCGAATGTACCCTAATGGATCCACTCTGGGGTAGCCTGAGCCCCGCTGGAAGCCAGAGAGGCTGTTTCCCAATGCAAGCGGAAAAGCAACCCTTGGTTGCAGGAGTGAATAACTGGGATTTCTGGCACTGCCTGTGTACAGCTGGATCTCTCACTTCTGGGGAGATTTATGGGGCTTTTGCATACGGTGCAGGCTGAAAAGGCATGCACAAACAGAGCAAGCAACTATATTTCACCGCAGCCTCATTCTGTGACATCGTTTCTTTTTAACAGTGCAAATCACTCAGACCTGAAATCAATCACCCCGTGGCCAAGTGACAGGAAAGTGCAAAGCACTAATGTCAGTGTGTGCTTCAGCAATGACAACACTACTGGTATCCTCTCTTCTTTTTTTTTTGTTTTTTTTCCTGGAACCATTATGAATACCGGGTGTATTTTTAAGTGTGCTAGTGTTTCCCGGACTGTCTTGCTTTAGGTAAATGTACGGCCATTGTGTGGCATGTGTGTTTGTGTACAGCTGCACAAGCACATTTGACATACCTCCTAAAGATTGTTTTGCTCAGGTCTGTGACTTAGTAAACAATTCAGAACCTATTTTCTGCAAGAGCGCTAAACACTCAGCTGTTCTCCTTGACCCCAACAAGGGTTGCTAAATGCTTCAACTCTTTTGGAAAATTAAGACACTTAGTTGGGTGCCCCTAGCTGGACTTAAGACTCAAATTGAAGCATCTTCTTAAAAAAACAACAAAGTTTCCCTCAGTTATTATTACTAAATTCACTCTGTCAACAGTGAGAACCATATCTGTGTTCTGATTATTCCCAGAACTGCTTTGTGCTACCAGTGCAGCCTGGAGGTGCTCAGGCAGGAAGGAATTGCTACAGGAATCTGTGCCGACCAGACCTAGACACACCAGGTTTGTTTCTTCTTCCCCACTTTGTTTCCTCTACCAAAAGAGTCAGGTGGAACCATGTTACCAAGATATCTCCATTTATTGAAAACAACCTTTCATACTTCAGCTTTGTATCACCACGATCGTCCACATAAAGTCTGCTGGGCTCCCTCAAACAGTTTGGTAAGTTACCCTGAGCTGTTTCCTGCAGTCTTGCTGTAATTATCAAAGGGGTGACTCACAAATGCTCTGACCTTTCTGTGGTTATATTTCCGAGTCCTCAATAGGGCCATTCAAAAATACTGCAGCAGGAAGTGATGGCAAAGATTCACTGGGACAGATAAAATTTGCAGCTGGGATCTTCTTTACTATTGAGACAGCATGGTCTCGGCTCGACTTACTCCCCACAACCTGGTTCCTAAGTGTTCCTATATCTGAGTCCCAGGCTTGTCCCCGCCGCAGTTTCTTAAAGGTGTTATGGAAACCTTCAGTACTAAAGTAGTAGATCAAGGGGTCCAGCATACAGTTCATGCTGGCCAACAGCATTGTCATAATTAACACTTGGCGCACGGAGGTCTGTGTCTCTTCCTTAACTTTAATCACCCGGGCCTTTATCATCCCATAAGCTGCCAGGGTAGTGTTGTAGGGCACAAAGCAGATGATGAAGATGACCAGATTGACCAAGAGGAGACGGACAGTCTTCTGCTGTCGCACGGTCTTCGTCTGGCTGCCCTGGCAGAGCTCCTGGAAGATCCGAATCGAGCAGTATGTTACAGTGCTGAGAGGCAAGAGAAACCCCAAGATTTCAGCCAGGATGACTAGAGGAAAGAGGTTCTTCTGCCACATGTTGTCACTAAAGCTTTCAAAGCACAGGTAAACAGTCTGGTTCTGTACCTCACAGTGGTTTTGCTTGTGGACTATGGCTGTGGGGATGGATCCCATGAAGATCACAACCCAGACGATCAGGCAAAGGAGCTTAGCCACCTTGGGGCGCCGCAGATGCCGCCAGCGAAGTGGGTGGACGATGGCAACATAGCGATCCAGGTTGATGCACATGAGGAAAAGACAGCTACCATACATGTTGATCTGGAAGACAGAGCCAGAGACTTGGCACAGGGTGTTACCAAAGGACCAGTGGTGGTTGGAATAGTAATAGAGTCGCAGTGGTAGAGGAAGCGTGAAGGTGAGGTCACTCACAGCCAGGTTGAACATGTAAATCATGACCACAGACTTTAGGCGCAGGTAGCGGATGAATATCCATAGAGCCATCACATTCAGCATCAGACCTGTAATGAATATCAGGATGTAGCCAGGCAGGAGGAGGTGGTGGTTGAAGCTGTAATCCTTGCATGTTTGAGATGCATTGGAAGCTGACATGCCCAGTGGGAATCAGGGGAGAGTCTCGCTGAGATGTCTGAGCCTGCTGATGGGCTAAGTAGGCACAAAGAAAAGCACCGAGACAGGTCATTCCCCTCTAGGAAGCCACAGGCAGGTCATTCCCCTCAACTGCAGCTGGAAGGTAAATGGGCACACCTCTCTCCTGAACGGTGCTGCTTTGGATGGCAGAGCAGTTGTCATGTCAGGGATGGCCAGTCAGCTTCTGCCTCTAGTTCAGCAACTCTTTCCAGTTCTTGTGGGGATGCTGATGTGATGGAGGGTCATTGCCAGTTGTTGAAAGTCAGCAGAATTCCTGGTCAGAGTGGAAAACGAGGACAGGAGAGTTTAAGTTAGAGGAGGAAATCTCTTGAAAGGTCAAAATCCCACCATGATGCCTTCTGCTGCAAGAACTCACGAAGAAGCCATAGACTAAGAAAAATGGACCTTAGAAAAGAGAGTAATTACATAGCAGAAGAAGCCAGAGCACAGAGAAGATAATTGTATGGAATCATTTACCGGTCAACTCCAGAATACGCACATTGCTTTGATCACTGCTGAGAGCAGGTGTATGCAAGAAAGGGACAGTGTAAGAGCACACAGGGAAAGTACTCAAGGCAGCATCAGAAAAAGAGGGAGAGAGAAAGAAAAAGAAGAGAGCAAGCATTTTGAAGGGAAGATGCTGACTCAAAGGAATTAAAAATAAAAAGTGCATAATATTGTTTTGTATCAGAGAAATGGGACTTTGTACATCCATTGCAGATAAAAAGAGTTATTTAGTTAGATTTGATTCCACCCTAGCTCATTTTCTTCGGTGAAACAACCCACACAAACCTGTGTTCTAGCTAGGTGGAGTTCCTTATGTTGCTTATGTTTATTGAGGATCGAATGTCCTCAGATAATTTTCCTGCTTACAACACCATAAAGCATGAAGCAGCCCATGTCCCACAAACACAGAGCAGCACAGCCAGGTAAGGGAGCACACAGTACAGCAGGAAGGACCATGGGATTCAGGTGGACAAACATATGTGTTACACTGAAGTGGTGTGAGGCTGGTAACCATTCTAGATACTAATGGTAACACTGCCTTACCAAACATTGATCAACTGTAGTGAATCCAGTGAAAAGCTGCCAAAAAAGTATGGGGGCTGGAGGATTTGCTTCAGGAGGAGAACTGGGATTGTTCATATGGAGAAGGGAAGGCTCCAGGAGTCATAATAGCAGTCTCCCCATGCCTACAAGGTGGTTACAAGAAGTAGTGGATAAGGGAAGAGCAAATGACGTCATCTATCTGGACTTGTGTACATCCTTGCCTCTATATGGGAGAGACATGGATTTGATGAATGGACCACTTGGTGGATAAGGAATTGGCTGGAAAGCCAAACTCAAAATGGTTGCAGTCAAATACTCAATATCCAAATGGAGACCAGTGACGAGTGGTGTTCCTCAGGGCTTGGCATTGGGACTGGCACTGTTTGACATCTTTGTCAGTGACATGGACAGTGGGATAGAGTGCACCCTCAGAAAGTTTGCTGATGACACTGAGGTGTGTGAAAGCAGTTGACAGACTGGATGGAAGGGATGCCATCCAGGGGGATATGGACAGGCTTGAGAGGTGGGCCTGTGTGAACATCGTGAAGTTCAACAAGGCGAAGTGCAAGGTCCTGCACCTTGGTTGGGGCAATCCCAAACACAAATACAAGCAGGGTGGAGAATGGATTGAGAGCAGCCCTGAATAGAAAGAGTTGGGTTGCTGATTGATAAGAAGTTCAACATGACCCCAGCAATGCTTGCTTGCAGCTCAGAAGGANAGTGCACCCTCAGAAAGTTTGCTGATGACACTGAGGTGTGTGAAAGCAGTTGACAGACTGGATGGAAGGGATGCCATCCAGGGGGATATGGACAGGCTTGAGAGGTGGGCCTGTGTGAACATCGTGAAGTTCAACAAGGCGAAGTGCAAGGTCCTGCACCTTGGTTGGGGCAATCCCAAACACAAATACAAGCAGGGTGGAGAATGGATTGAGAGCAGCCCTGAATAGAAAGAGTTGGGTTGCTGATTGATAAGAAGTTCAACATGACCCCAGCAATGCTTGCTTGCAGCTCAGAAGGACAACTGTATCCTGCGCTGCATCAAAAGCATTGTGGCCAGTAGGCCAAGGTAGGTGATTCTACCCCTCTGCTCTAGTGAGACCCCACCTAGACTACTGTGTCTAACATAAGGATATGGATCTGTTGGAGTGAGTCCAGAGGAGAGCAACAAAAATAATCAGAGGTATGGAGCACCTCTCATATGAAGATAGGCTGAGAGAGTTGGGGTTGTTCAGCTTGGAGAAGAGAAGGTTCCAGTGAGACCTTACAGCAGCCTTCCAGTACCTAAAGGGGGCCTACAGGAGAGATGGGGAGGGACTCAGGAATGTAGTGATAGGAGAAGTGTTAATGGTTTTAAACTGGAAGAGTGTAGATTTTGATGAGATATTAAAAAAAAAAATAAAATCTTTACTATCAGGGTGGTGAGACGCTAGAACAGGTTGCCCAGAGAACCTGTGGATGTCCCATCCCTGGAGGTGTTCAAGACCAGGCTGGATGGGGCTTTGAGTAACCTGATCTAGTGGGAGATGTCCCTGCCCATAGCAGGAGGGGGTGGAACTAAATGATCTTTATGGTCTGTTCCAACGCAAACCATTCTATGATTCTATGATTTTATGATTCAATTTGCTGATCCATTTGTGTTGTTGGGCAGGTCCACCACCAAGACAAGTTTCTTAGAGGAACTTCTACTGGTTTGTCAAGTTCTGAGGGGCTTTCATCCTTCTTGATGGATGAAAACTTTGTGTGAAGACATCCATAATATTAAAGTATAAAATAATCCAGCAAGACAAGGCAAATGTCCAAGAATGCTGTTGGTTTCAAGTGAAATTGTTAAATGCTTCAAAAAATCTCAAGGAGGATATGCCAGCTTTTGCTAGTGCCAAAACTCTGCAATGACTGCAAGCTGAACAGACTGGTGAGACCTTCATCTTGACTGAGACAAAGTGAGCAAGACTGAGACTCTGTGAGATATTATGACTTGCTTTAACACGTGTACCTACACCAACCAGGTCAGGTGAAGGTGTACCTAGACCAGTCACCAGTCAGATGAAGGTGACTTGTCTCCACAGACAAGCTATTTTTATCAGGAGGTATTCAATAAATACCTCTAGAGAATAATACGTAAGCACAGTCCATACCGTGTGAGATCAGTCATCTCTTCTATGTCACATTGTGGATGGTGACTAGATGACATAAGAACAGCGCAATCAAGTAGTTATATTCCCACAAGGTCTCTTCGTGCTTCCAGCATATTGTAGCCCAGGGATTTCCGGAGTCAGAGGTGACCTATTTGTATTCAGTAGGCCTCAAGGAACTTTTCTTTCATTATTTTTTCCAGGTTCTTTTTGAGTCCATGTAAAATTTACTATCCACAACATCCAGTGCTGGGAATGCCAATGAGTGCCACAGCTTAATCGCATCTCAGGTGAAGAACCACTTCCTTGAACTCATTTTTGAATCAACACCTGCTAGATTCAGCTTAGTTTTAGTGCTGGAAGAGACAGTGGAAAAAACATCTCTATTCACTTTATCACTGATGATTTTATAAATGTCTACCATATTCCCCTTCAGTGACTTTTTTATTTTTTGAGGCTAAAGGGTCATTGTCTTCATAGTTGTTCCTTGCAGAGGAGCTGTTCTGTCTTTGTTGCCCTTCTCAGGACCTTTCCACTTCTGCTACTGCCTTTGTGAGCCCTGTGGTAGGGAACTCAAAGCCCACACAATGCTGATGATGTGGATGCACAGAGCTGACTAGGTGGTAGATGTCATTTGCAAGGGGAAATGGTCAGTTCAGATTGGTTTTTCTCATCACTTAGCTAGATGAAATTTTGGCTGCTGTTTTAAGGCCAGTCACTCACACTTCTCTCAGTCTCTGCAATTCGTTGCAGCCAACTGTCATCTTTTCTAGCTTGAATAGTTTTATGTCTCCAACAGATTTGTTATTTCATTATTCATCCCTCATGAATAAGTCAAACAGCCCAAGCCCCAGCGCTGGTGTATTAGAACTCTAGTAGGAAAACCTTCGTTCTCTATCCTATCTTTTTGGCACTTTTTATCCAGGTAGGAACCTTTTCACTAAATTTCTTGAAGCACCACTGGTGAGAGCCGTTTTGAAAGCCTTTCGAACACCCACATGGGCCACTGTTCACATGCCTGTTGCCTCCTTCAAAGAAGGACTGTGAGGCACAGCAACGCTTTATAAAAGCCATGGTGACTCTTCCCCAGTAATGAGATGTGACTGCATGCCAGTTGATTTTTTCCTTTATTATAGCTTCTACTAATTTGTTCAGCACAGACATCAAGCTCCCTGGCCTGAAATTCCCCAAGAGCCTTTTCTCAAATTGTGTCCGCTGGTGTGCCTTTAAAATCAGTTTTAAACAAATGTTTCAGCGTCACAGTTACTCAGGTCTTTCACCCTTCAGTTATTTTCAGACCTCTGGGGTAGGAACTGTGTGGTTTCAGTCACTGCTTAGTCCATGTTACTGTTTCTTAACTGTTGCCGCTACCGTTTTGATCAGAGACAGTCCTTTGATGAATTTCCTCTTAAAGAGAGTTTCTGCCACAGAAACCTCCCAGGCTTTCCTGAACACCAGTGCAAGAAATTTGTTTAACTTTTTTACCCACTGTCACCTTTTCTTTTTTTCTGAGTGGTCATTCCTTACGTATTAGCCCTTCAGCTTTCAAGACACCAAACAGCAGAGTTCTAAACTGGCAGCAAAGATCACTGAAAAGTGGAAAGCAGTTGGGGTTTTTTTGAGGGGACTTCTTTTGGTGTGTGTGGGTGGAAGGAAACACAGAAGCAAGAATGTGCTGATGGTGATGTTACTGAAGCTAAGCTGATAGTCTCCAAGTTGGCATAACAGATACTATAATCAAGATCTCAGAGATCTGAGACGAGATGCGTACATGCATGGTCTTTGGAAGCTGTGGGAACAGAGTGTTTCCCTGCAGAGCTCCGAAGGTACTGTTTTGACTGTTCCTCACTGAAGAGGCAAGCTATAGGTAAAGCAAGGTGGTAGCAGGGAAAAGAAGAGCTGAAACTGGTTGTGTTATCCCTGATGGTTAATGTCTGAGAGCCACAGGCCATGTTCATTGTGGCTGCCTCTAAAAGAACCTCAAGTACTCATTGCTGTACATGAAAGCTGCTGAGAGGTCTCAAGTGATCAGCTATGAAAGGAGGCAATGGTGCCACAGCCGAATCCTCATGATGAGATATCTCGAAATCTTGAAGGAATCTTCTGTTTGTTAACTGACATTAAGTGGCCCAGGAGGAGGAGAAAGCATCTTTTTACCTCTCACTGAAGATCAATATGAGCCCCTGAAGGCCATCTGCCCAGACCACGGCCTTTTCCCCAGCAAAGACAGGAAAGAGCAGTTTGAACTACAGATGCTGCCTTGGCAGAGACTTTCTCATGTTTTCAGGTGGAAAATTAATTTATTACTAGTATTCTTGCCCTGGGCAGGGGGAGGGAGGGCAGGGGGAATGACATAGATGTGACACGTGCACATGTGCACATATATACACACACACACAATGAGCACATGCTGCAGGGGAAGAAGAGCTGCAAAAACTAAAAGGAAGGAGAAACACCAGTGAGGGAGGAAGAGAATGCTAGTATAGGTGTGAGATGGGGGCAACACTGACTGCTGTTGCTGTGTGAAAGGAAAGGAGAGCATGATGCTGAGAGATTGGACAGAGAACCCCAAAAATACAGTTGAAAAGAATGCACCTTCCTTCCCCGCCACACACTGTCTCCTGTGACCACCCCGCTTGTATGACAACCATGTGCCTCCCCCAGGTGCTGCCAAGGGTCCTGGCTGGTGTGGGGTGCCAGACTGAGATGAGCCAGAAGCCCAGAGCAGGCACCTCTCACCAGAGGCAGCAAAAACAGCTTCTAGGAAAGGAGTCCCCACAGGACATGCAAAACCCATGGGGATTTTGAGTTTTTTTCTTTTGGCAGGTGGGAAAACCTGGCTGTACTTGCACACGGGGGCTGGAATAGGCAAGCGTGCCCTGAGATGAGATGTGTGCCTGACATCTCATTGCTTGGTGCTGGGCATCTTCTCTCCTGATGCTGTCTCACCCATAGCCACTGCCTTCCTAGCACTGCAAAAATGATGAAGGAGCACAATGTGGTGGGACCTGGGGTTACACATCAGGCTGAGAAATGAGGTGAAAAAAGACAGAAAAATCTTGCCAAGCATGCTGCAGGGTCAGTGTTTCCAAGTGTGATGTGTCATTTAAGCCCCGGAGCGCTTTGGGGCTGCCTTGGTGATACAGAGTGGGAGAATGCAGCGCTGGGGTGCAGAGCAGTGCAGTTGAAAATGCAAATTGCACAAGCTTGCTTGGTAAATCTGGAACCAAGAGGAAGTAACAAAGAGCACACCAAACCTCAAAAAAACCCACCCAACTTTGCTTTAGAAATTGAAGGTATATTTTTTTCATAAATGTGGATGCTTTTTGCCTGCTGTCAAGGACATCTAAGCCCCACTTTTAACCTCTTTTCTAACCAAGAAATTAGATTATTGTGATAACTAGAATGGTGAAGATATTAAAGACTTAGGATGACTTGTTTCTAATGAGTTACATGTCATCAAAGCTGAGATCTCTGTATTTAACTCAAAAGGTCTGATCACGCTGCTACTGCCTACTCCCTAGATGTGCCACCCCCCTTACTTATTCTGAAGGCACTGTGGAAGATGACTTCCATTGTGGTCACTTTGGCAAGTAAGCTCTGCAGGCTGCCCATAGTTTTGGTATGACAGGATCCCCAAAAAAACCCTCAGTTTGAATGAATACTGAGATTTGTCTTGCAATTCTAGGTTCACTAGGCAACTGAAGAGGAGCAGAGGGTTTCCCAGTGCCCTGTGGTCAGATCCAGCAGCAAATGCGCAACAGCTGGCAGGGACCAGTGCTCGGTGCGCCCAGACCGTCCAACTCTTCAGATGTTTCTGTCTCACTTACCTCTCTGCTGGTGAAGAGCCAAGGGTGCACGCAGGCTCGCTGGCTAGCGATCACCCTCACTGCTGAGGTCTCGATCCAGGCACCAAAACAACAAGAGTCTCGAATCCAAACAGAGACAGTTGGGCTCTTTGGCTATTTGCTCATCCCAATCACAGCCGTCTCCTACGGCACCACGGCTGGTTCTACATCTGTCATACTGCAGTTCATCTCCCCTCCTTTCTCACTTCCTGACGCACTTGTGTCTGGCCACAAACCATGAACTTTGCTATCCAAAGCTGATAAGCTAAAACACATCTCATGAAAGCAAACGTAATCATGAAAGAAGCAACACCCAGGTGTCCTTGCGACTAAGGAGATCTGCCCTCGGTCAGAGTGCCAAATACTTGCTCGTCTTTCCTCCTATGCTAACTCAGCCACCCCCAGGACTGATAGAGGAAAGTTAAAACATCCCTCTCCCCAAAATATTGCCAAACAAGAGGTAGAAGTAAAATATGGGAAGTGAGAGCAAAGTTGATTTAAACACTAGCCATCACAAAGGCTCAGAATCTTGTCAATCTCATGGGCTTAGGTGCTTTGGGGACAAGCTCCTGCCCAGGGGCCTAACTGCACCAGTGGCATGTGTCAGGGACCCAAAAAGAACTGAACTCTGAAGAGGTGTCTGTGCCTGTGGCAGGTAAAGGCATGTCTGCCACAGACATCAGTCCCTGCCATTCAAGCCTACGGGAGGCACGGCACTAAAAAAGTGCAAGGGCTGATTTAGCTGGAGATCTGTGACCCTGAACAGCCAAGTCTAGCTTGGAAGGGATGTGCCCATCTGGCACTCTGTTGCTTCAAGTCCTATTTCTGCTTTGCCAGTCCCAGCACATCTGGAAGAAGACACAAGGTCATGGAGACTCTCCCAATCCTACCATCCTCTTTCCCCAGGAGCAGCTGCTCCAAGAAAGTGGTGCCATACCTGTGGGCTCCCTCTTTCTCTGCAGCCCCTGCCCAGCTCCTCTGCTTGCTGGCTGTTGCTTCTGGTGTTTGACTTTCTCACTGCCTGCCTCCCTTGTTCTGCCATCACTGCCTCCTCTTTCAGGGAGTGACAACGCCAAGGGATGTATGTTCCTGCTGCTCATAAATCCTTGGAGGGTACAATAGCACCCGAACCACTGATCTCACCCTGCTCCTTTTGAGGGCCTCTCTCTTTTAACCAGACCCCCTATCTCACTTCCTAGTGGCTGGGATCTTTGTTCTTGCAGCTTTTTGTGTCTCTTCAGTTCCTTTCAGCGCTCTGGTACGGATAAAGGCTTGCAGATATACTGGAGGTGGGGGTAGGGATATGGTGTTTCTTTCTCCTTTCGCAAAAAGAATCTCTGACACCCTCTGGGGGAACTTTCCCCTTCCCTGCATCCCTCACATACTCACACACCCACATCAGCCTGGCAATCCTGGGTTTACCACGTGTGTCAAAAAGAGAGGGACATGGTGGCACTTAGTCCAGCCCGTGAGCCCGCCCTGCCCCACAGCATCCTTCACCCAGCCAGGTTCACTCACCTCACCGTGTCTCAGTGCATCACCCTGCAAACGCCGTCTCCCCTTGCCCAGGTGGGCTCACACCTTTGCCCTTCACTATCCCTTGGAGGCTCGGCTCATGGGGGAAGAGCAGCACAAAACCTGGCATTTCCTCACTGCAGTCTGAGTCGACAGCAGGTAAGACCAGATCACTGGGGTGTGCGTTGGAGGCTACACCCTGATGCTGCAGATCCCAACACGCCTGGCACTCCGGAGTGCTGACTCCAGAAAGCAGGAGCAAGGACCCAACAGAGCGAGGGACGCAGGCAGCTGGGAAGGCAAAGGGAGAGGCTGCTCAAGTTTGAAAGTTTGACTGATAAAACCCCAGTGCTCCTTAGAGCTCTTTGTGCAGGGAAATGTGGAAGAGCACAGCAAAAGGGTTAACCCACACGTGGGGTCATGGTGGAAGAACCAAAGCAGGGCCAGAGCAGCGGTGTTTCACTTTCTGAATGATTCAGACAGGAAAAGCAGAGACCTCTAGGACACACGAGGAGTTTCATCTTCCAGGGTGGTGGGGCGGTTTTAGGCCTGTGAAGGGAAGAGCAGGCTTTTCTCCCAGGACGTTTCAGCTCCCCAGTCACACAACTCACATTTTCCTGGCCTCCCAGGGCCCTTATGAAAGGTATACCCATTGAGAAGAGGGGAAGCCACACCATTATGCCAGCTTAAGGAGAAGGGCAATGACTCTTACCACAGGGAAAAAAATGAGGGGGGTGGAGGAAGACATGCCAGGGAAAGAGTTAAGAGAGCCAGGGAGCAGCTGGGCTGTGTCTGTTTGCTGTAGCTATGTGGGCTGCAGGGTAGAGAAGAATCTCCAGCCTGGAGGAGTCAGATGAGGAAGGGTCCTCAAGGACTGCAGCTGGGGATGAGGAAGACAGCAGATCTTCCCCTCTCTGTTCCCATGAGCTGTCACTGCAGGGAAACTCTCCAGCTCTCCAAAGGGCTTGGTGACAAAGTGATGACAAGCTGGTGGGTCTAGAAACAGCTGCTTGGTGCTGCCAGATTTTTCTTGCACGGAAGGCTCTCTGCTGCTGACTGGGTCTCGGGCTGATTCTTGCTGGTGAGGTGACTTGACTGTGGAGGAAGACCACCGGCTTGTCTGCCGACAAGACAGCAGAGACTGGGGATCTGACACTGATGCTGTCCCCAGCCACATGAGCTCCTTCCGATGGATGCCCATCCCAGAACCCTAGTTCCACGATGCTACTCCAAGCTGTAGGTAGGGAACAACACTGATGTGGATGCCCTCACAGGGGCAAACCAGCAAGTTTCTGTGGGCCACTGTGTTGCCAATGGTAGCAGGCACACCAGCCCATGGTCATTGCCCAGGGCAGGAGCTGCCTGTGCTTTGCAGTGCTGGGCTGGAGCTGCTGTGAGAGGGACCATTGAGCAGAGGCAGTGGAAGGCCACAGGAGGGGATTCAGGTTTCTTGCAGCACTGTGGCTGAAGGTGGAGTTTTGCTGGGGACAGGATGGAGAAGATATGGCTGTATGTGGTGCTGATCCCCCTGCAGCACGTGGTTGCTGTGACCTGGCTGTAAGTATGCTTTGTGTTTGTACTATCTGTGTTGGAAAGTCATCTGGGGAGGTGCTATCCCAAGAAAACAGGCAGATCTGTGAGAAAGGGGTGGAAGAAGGAACATGGGCAACACAGAGGCAGCACATTAGGAGGGGCATCTCTGGGATCATGAAGGGAGAGGGATGACGAAGCTGAGAGGCACAGACCAGGACCGGGAACAGGAATGTCCAAGCTGGCACAGACAAGAGGTGGCACATCCTCTTCCATGCCCTGTTCCTGCTCTAAAATAAGGCTATAGAGGGCTTAATCCTGCACAGACACAACCCTGACTCTAGCCCACGTGCAACTGACTGTCTCCCCTGCCCCACAGGTACCTGGCCAAGGAGCCTTCTCTGCGGGCAGTCCTCCAGGACCCTGGGGGCTGCAAGGGTCTGACAGGGCTGGTAGAAGAGCAGGTCCATGTTTGCCGGTGGCAGGTGGAAGCCATGGATGCAATGAAGCGAGGCGTGGAGCTGGCTGTCGAAGAGTGCCAGCACCAGTTTCACTCTTGGCAATGGAACTGTTCCACGCTGCAGGGCCTGCAAGTCTTTGGCAAGGTCACCATCTAAGGTCAGCAAGGGGGAGGTGGTGCAGTCAGAGGTGCCAGGTAGTCCCTTTGGTGTGCTCATGGCATCCCTTGACACATCAGCCTTTCCTGGGCTCCTGGGCTAGTGTGCAAGTGTCACACTGGGACAAGAACTATAGTGGCCAGTGCCATCCTCCACATGCTGATGAAGCTGTCATTGCAGAGAAAACGGAACCAAATGCATGTGCTGTTACAAATATTAATATTCTGGGTAAAATTCTTCCTCATTTGGCCAGGCTTGCCTTTTTGGTCCCATCTGGGTACCAGCTCTGCAGACTAGTAGATCCCCAACCCTGCCACCAGCCCAGTCTTTTGGAGTAGCAGCTCAAATCAAGCCTTTTTCTCTGAAGCTGCAGTCCCTTTTCATTATAGACCAGGGAAAAAGGATCTGCCTGTGTCCCATGGAAGAGATTTTGCATGTGTTTGCATGGAAGAAGCTATGCAGGAAGCTATGAACCCAGTCTCTCTGTCTCCTAGAGACAAAGCAGCAGGGTCCTCCCTGACAAACCTCTCTGCATGGGAGGCTCAGCCCCCAACATCCCTGCAATGGCTCCTGTTTCACATCCCTTGGGGGCTGCTGAGTTTTCATTTGCAATGAGACAGCTGGCCAAGAAAAGGGATGCCAAAGGCAAGGGCGCTGAGCCAGAAGCACCCCGCAGAGCCATCTCCTTTGCTGGCTTCAGACCTTGGGAACTGCAGCATCCCAACAGAGATTTCTCCTGTGCAGTCTCTGCCTGAATGCGTCCTTCCTGCATGCAGTCACAGCCTTTTCCCCCTGCCGTGTTCAAACAATGCCTTCTCCCGCCAGTCTCGTGCCATTTCTTCCCCCACTGCAGGCACACGGGAGTCTGCATTCATCCATGCTATCTCTGCTGTCGGCGTTGCCTTTGCTGTGACCCATGCCTGCAGCCGTGGAGAGCTGGAGAACTGTGGCTGTGACCAGAAGATCCGAGGAGTGAGCTCTACAGGTGAAGAAGGAGGCCAGTGGCAGGGAGGGGTTGGCAGAGGAGATCCATGGGGTGACTCTCATCAGGGGAGGAGACATCTCCCTTGACCACAGGGAGCTCCTCTCCCTCTGGGAGCTCCTCCCAAGGCTTCTCCTTCTTCACCTCATGGCCACTTTCCCACTGCAGGTTTCCAATGGTCGGGCTGCTCTGACAACTTGTCTTATGGGATTGCCTTTTCTCAAGTCTTCGTAGACAACCCTGAGAGGAGCCGCGGCATCTCCTCCAGCTGAGTGCTCATGAACCTGCACAACAATGAGGCTGGAAGGAAGGGCAGGAACAAGGGCTGGGAAGCAAGTCCGGCTTCAGGGGCTTCTCTCTGACTAGGTGGAGCTCGGTCCAGCCTCCTTACCCAAAGGAGCAGTTCAGGGCAGCCATGAGTTCCCAGAGCTCTGCACCCTGCTGCCTTTCCTCAGCCCAGCACTGCCACTGAGCTGGCTCCTCACGCTCACAGAGGAGGGTCTTGGCCTCCCCTACTTGCCTTTGGGAAGAGTCCTTGTCCTCACAGAGCCCAGCTGTGTTTCACTTTCTTTTTCTGCAAAGGAACTTAGTTCCCTGCCCCTTTAGCCCCTCCTGAGCAAAGATGCCATCTTCTGCAGGGGTCGCTGTAAGAGCTGGTCCCATTCCCCTCACCACAGCCCCATGGGTCAGAGCAGGTCCCCATCTCTTCCCTTGCCTCAGGGATTTCTCTTACAAACCCAAGCCAGCCCATTTACCACAGAGTGGATCCCCTTCTGTTTCATACTGGACTGGCTTAAAAAGACTTTTTTGCTGCCTTTCCCTTTCCTTTTCCCTTCCTTCCCTTTGGCCATTCCTACCCTCCAGCCCCATGGGAGGTATGTAGGAGAACAGTGGCTGCTGAGGGTGGCCATAGGCATGGAAGGAGTAGGGCAGGGGGTCCTAAGTCTGGCTGGCAGCTGTCTCCTGCTCCTCAGGCTCTTCTGGCCCACATGAAGGTGGAGTGCAAGTGCCATGGTGTGTCAGGTTCCTGTGAGGTGCGCACGTGTTGGAAGGTCACGCCTTCCTTCCACAAGGTGGGCAATGTCCTCAAGGAAAAGTTCAAAGGGGTGACAGAGGTTCACCCCAAGAGAGTTGGTTCCCATAAGCTCCTGGTGCCCAAGAGCTCTCACTTCAAGCCCTACACAGCTTATGACCTGGTCTACCTGTTGGCCAGCCCAGACTTCTGTGACCAAGACCCCCGGCGTGGGGTATTTGGCACCTCTGGCCGCCACTGCAACCTGACATCCCTGGCCATGGATGGCTGCGAGCTCCTGTGCTGTGGCAGGGGCTTCCACACAGCCCAGGAAGAGGTGGTGGAACGATGCAGCTGCAAGTTTTGCTGGTGCTGCTCTGTCAAGTGCAAGCAGTGCCGGCACCTGGTGGAGGTGCACAGCTGCCATTGAAGGGATGTGAGCTGACGTAGTGGGAGGCAAGGTAGCCAGGGGGAGGACAGCCTTGGGAGAGCCATTAGAAAGCAGGGGAAGATGTTGGGGAGACACACAGCCTGAGAGGGAGTGGAGGACATGTGGGGTTTCGCTGCCCTGCTGAAGAGCAGCCCCTTGCTCCTCACACAGCGCCCTCTTGCCAGCCTCATTGGGCTTGTTGTGGTTTGAATTATTTTTTCTGGACAGAGGGTTGGAGGACTCAGGTCCAATAAACCCTTAAACTTTAGAAATAAAGCAGCTACAATGGAAAGCAGAGTGTGTATGTCAGCTCCTTCCTCACACACTGCATTTGGGACCTGGAGAGTACCTGGCTCTGCTCCCTCCCATGGGCTGGGAGGGGACAAGACCATGTGGGAGTTCTTGTGCTCAAGGGACACGTGGGCTGCAGCAATTGAGAATCACCAAGGAGGAGTGGGCAACCACCTCCAGCATGAGAGGGGGCACTGAGGGGTGTAATAGAGCGGCAGCATCAGAGAGAACCAAGCAAATTAGGTTTGTAGGTCAAAGAGGCTCTTTTTGAAATAAGACTCATCCTTGGGAGAGACTCTGCAGGGGCAAAGAGGCAAGAGATGGCTGGGGCTAGGGATTTCAGACAAGGACTCTTTGGCCAGTGGCTCTAAATACAGGTTCCCAGAGCTGATGTCTTCTCGGATGCTCAGCTGCTCCTTTGGCTGGAGAAAATCTTTCAGGGCAAGTTCCAGCAGGTGCCACAGTGAAACGCTGTTGAGTGAAGCTCCCCTCCTGGTGCGCCGCTGCCAATGGTGCATCGCAGGTGCTCAGACGGGGACACGTGGCCAGGATGAGCTAGCTGGCCAGCAAGGGGTCTTGGAAGAGCTGTCCAAGTCTATCCAGTCTGTCTGCCCCACCAGAGCCCCAGAGAGCCTGCTCCAGAGCCATGCACTTCCCTGCATACCCCCTCTGTCATGCATCAACCTCTGGTGAGGCTGAGGAACCTCTCGTGCCAAAGCTGCACCTCCTCCTCTCCCTCCTTCTCGCTCAGCACCCGGTACGTCTTGTTTCTGTGGCAGATGCTGTGAGACACCTGCAAGGACAGCCTGAGTTCATAGGACTGATACCACTGCTCATCCTTTCCCCAGGGAAAAAGGACCCGTATGATAGATGGCATCTGGAGGCTGGGGTGATGGAGACACCAGAGGGAAGAGGGTAGAACTAGGTGGGAAGCTGGAAGGAGAGGGTAATAGCTGAATTGAGTGTTTCCTAAGATACAGGGCTAGTCGTCCATCTTGCTCTGCTGTTTCTGGTTTTTGTTGCCACCTAGGCAGCACCCAGTAGATGGTGGAGACCCTCCCCTGCAGGGATATACAGGACTGGCCTGACAGGTAGGAGCCTCCCCTTGCCTCCTCTGTCTCAACATTAGTGGCTGTCTCCCGTGCCATCTCTAACAGTTTCTGTGCAAATCCCACCACCTCAATTACATGCCAGCTGTGCTCAGGTCACTATTTGCCACCCTCCTCCAAACACACTCAAGTGTGTCCTACTGGGGGGACAAGCAGTGGGCTAGTGAGCCCTGCCAGGACTCAGGACTGGTAGTGGAGGGATCAGCCAAGGAAGAGAAGGCTGTGTAAGGGGCAGTGCAGGCTCTTCTCACCTTCTGGTTGTAAAGGCTCCGCTGCAGACACTGATGGCTCTTGAAGGCACAGTAGCTGGGGTGCTGAACTCCACCCGTGTCGCAGATCTGGGGAGATGGGAATGAAGGCCAGAGAAAGAAGAAGAGGACAGATGGGAGCACCTACTGGGCACCCACCTGGCTCGGAGCATCTCCATCTTGGAAGGCAGTGTACTCTGCCTTCAGCCAGAGGGCCACACGAGGGTCCTCGCAGCCACGGGTGGCTAACTGGCTGCACCAGTACTCCATCCTCAGCCCTCTGAAAATTTCGATGCCATAGTACTCTGAGGTGTCTGGGGAGCCGGTCTGGAAAAGAATGAGATAAGGAGAGCCTTGCTTCTTCCTCCCCTTTCCCACCACCCAGTCCTCAGAGGTTTGCTGAAGATGCAGCACGCTCAGTACCTTGTTGCCTGCAGCCTGGTACTGGGCTGAGATCTGAGGGTTGATGTAGGTCTTGAAACTGCCTGTCTTGCACTGAACACGTTTCAGGTTTTTGATGTGCTGGCACTGCTCCCTCTTCAGTGAGCAGAAGGCACAGTTAGGGCACAGGTCCATGTGACGCCGCCCGAGGCTGTCACACACCTAGGGTGAATGAAACAGGGAGGTCAGGGTGGGGAAAGGAGAATCCCATATCCCTGGCTTGGAACTTGCCTCCCTGGTCACCCAGGTCAGCTTCTTCCAGGAGGTGGCACCTGAAAGGACAGTGCTGGTGGGCTCTGGCTGCCAGAGCATTGTGGTCAGCACTGCCTGGAATCCTGCACACAGTGGGGGTCAAAGGTGGACATCAGCATCTTTACCAAATCTCCAAACCCGAGAACTCTTTCTTCCATCTCCTTCCAGGCCTGGGTGACCACTGAGGAGAGACAGTTTCCCTCCAGCATTGCATAGCACAGGATAATCACTGCCTCGTCATTCTTCAGGGCTAAAAGGCTGACAGAGAAAAGTCTATAGAAAGTTAAGTCTCGTCTCTTGTCACAAACTGAAGGGACAGACCTTTACTTAAAAACTGAAAGGGGGGAAAACAACCCCAAAGCATAGCAAAAAGAAGATTTTTCCCAAAGAAACCTTGGGCTCTTGGCCAAACTGCATGGAGGAAGTGTCTGCAGAATCTGCAAGTGGCTCCATAACATGAAGGCTATGGGTTGGGTGAGTGTGTGCGAGCATATGAGAGGGACTGGATGAGGGGCACAGCTTGAGGAATTTTCATAGGGGGTCTGCAGCAGCTGCTGCATAGTTTTGTCCATCCAAGTGCACAGCAAGGAGGTGTTTGTCAGGGGTCTATTGAATCCTGACCATGGGGCAGCCCCATTTGAGTCTGTAGTATATAACTTCAAACTCCCTTGTGCTTGAGCCAATGTATTTGATGGAAAGAGGAAAAAAAAATTGGTAACAATGAATTAACTGTTCATCCAAACTGACATGGGAAGCTAAAGATAGAAAATTTAAGGACAGTGGGACAAGGACAATAAAAATATTTTACATCTCTTAGGAACAGAAGAAATTGTACATGCGCTACAGAATTGTTATTAGGCAGGGATGGTATGAATTATTAGCAATAATGCAGAAGAGGTAAAAATGCTCATTAAGTATTTGTTAACTGTGTCTGGAAACAAAATCAATGATAATAAACTTTGATCTGGCAGAAAGTAAGAAAAGGTAAAAGCAGTAATTGCTTATGTTAAAACGTTCTTAAAATCCATGCATGGGCTAACCTGTGTGGAGAAATTTTCCTAAGAATAGCTGAAACTTCTTGGACACCTTCAAATTAGTCTTAAAAGAATTAAGAAAAAGAGGTGTAAAACCTGGAGAAAGGTCATGAAGATGAGATTTCCCAAGGCCTGGAAAACTTTCACCTGGAGCAAGAAACTGAAGAATCTTTGCTTAGCTGAGCAAAAGCACTAGTGGGTGGCCACTCAGTCAGTCTGTACTTTTACCAAGACAGGGATCAGCTGGGAGGCTCTCTTCATCAGCAGGTGGAAGAGTAATGACTTTTGGTGACTGCAGTTTGAGGTGAGATCCATTGAAACCAGAAATTAGCTGCAGGTTCCTGACACGAAGGTGTGTTTAGCATGGGAGGAGCTGATGCGCTGGTTTCTCGACAGCTTGGAGACTTCAAAAAGACATCCCAAACTTCTTGTAGTGCTCAGCCACATGATACTGTTTTTCCTTCAGGGCTCACTAGACATGGTTCCATGTCTTGTGCTGAGCAGGAAGGCCAGGGTGAGTGATCAGAGCAATTGCCAGGCCTGAAGGCTAAAAGAGATCAATTGCTCTGCCATTAAGCTCTTGTGACTGCATGGGATGTGAAGAATCGCAGAATCATAGAAACACGAGGTTGGAAAGGACCTACAAGATCATCTAGTCCAACTGTCCTCTTATCATCAATACTACCCTCTAAGCTACTAAATCATGTCTNTCTGGTTTTTGTTGCCACCTAGGCAGCACCCAGTAGATGGTGGAGACCCTCCCCTGCAGGGATATACAGGACTGGCCTGACAGGTAGGAGCCTCCCCTTGCCTCCTCTGTCTCAACATTAGTGGCTGTCTCCCGTGCCATCTCTAACAGTTTCTGTGCAAATCCCACCACCTCAATTACATGCCAGCTGTGCTCAGGTCACTATTTGCCACCCTCCTCCAAACACACTCAAGTGTGTCCTACTGGGGGGACAAGCAGTGGGCTAGTGAGCCCTGCCAGGACTCAGGACTGGTAGTGGAGGGATCAGCCAAGGAAGAGAAGGCTGTGTAAGGGGCAGTGCAGGCTCTTCTCACCTTCTGGTTGTAAAGGCTCCGCTGCAGACACTGATGGCTCTTGAAGGCACAGTAGCTGGGGTGCTGAACTCCACCCGTGTCGCAGATCTGGGGAGATGGGAATGAAGGCCAGAGAAAGAAGAAGAGGACAGATGGGAGCACCTACTGGGCACCCACCTGGCTCGGAGCATCTCCATCTTGGAAGGCAGTGTACTCTGCCTTCAGCCAGAGGGCCACACGAGGGTCCTCGCAGCCACGGGTGGCTAACTGGCTGCACCAGTACTCCATCCTCAGCCCTCTGAAAATTTCGATGCCATAGTACTCTGAGGTGTCTGGGGAGCCGGTCTGGAAAAGAATGAGATAAGGAGAGCCTTGCTTCTTCCTCCCCTTTCCCACCACCCAGTCCTCAGAGGTTTGCTGAAGATGCAGCACGCTCAGTACCTTGTTGCCTGCAGCCTGGTACTGGGCTGAGATCTGAGGGTTGATGTAGGTCTTGAAACTGCCTGTCTTGCACTGAACACGTTTCAGGTTTTTGATGTGCTGGCACTGCTCCCTCTTCAGTGAGCAGAAGGCACAGTTAGGGCACAGGTCCATGTGACGCCGCCCGAGGCTGTCACACACCTAGGGTGAATGAAACAGGGAGGTCAGGGTGGGGAAAGGAGAATCCCATATCCCTGGCTTGGAACTTGCCTCCCTGGTCACCCAGGTCAGCTTCTTCCAGGAGATGGCACCTGAAAGGACAGTGCTGGTGGGCTCTGGCTGCCAGAGCATTGTGGTCAGCACTGCCTGGAATCCTGCACACAGTGGGGGTCAAAGGTGGACATCAGCATCTTTACCAAATCTCCAAACCCGAGAACTCTTTCTTCCATCTCCTTCCAGGCCTGGGTGACCACTGAGGAGAGACAGTTTCCCTCCAGCATTGCATAGCACAGGATAATCACTGCCTCGTCATTCTTCAGGGCTAAAAGGCTGACAGAGAAAAGAATGGAGAAAGTTAAGTCTCGTCACAAACTGAAGGGACAGAGCTTTACTTAAAAACTGAAAGGGGGGAAAACAACCCCAAAGCATAGCAAAAAGAAGATTTTTCCCAAAGAAACCTTGGGCTCTTGGCCAAACTGCATGGAGGAAGTGTCTGCAGAATCTGCAAGTGGCTCCATAACATGAAGGCTATGGGTTGGGTGAGTGTGTGCGAGCATATGAGAGGGACTGGATGAGGGGCACAGCTTGAGGAATTTTCATAGGGGGTCTGCAGCAGCTGCTGCATAGTTTTGTCCATCCAAGTGCACAGCAAGGAGGTGTTTGTCAGGGGTCTATTGAATCCTGACCATGGGGCAGCCCCATTTGAGTCTGTAGTATATAACTTCAAACTCCCTTGTGCTTGAGCCAATGTATTTGATGGAAAGAGGAAAAAAAAATTGGTAACAATGAATTAACTGTTCATCCAAACTGACATGGGAAGCTAAAGATAGAAAATTTAAGGACAGTGGGACAAGGACAATAAAAATATTTTACATCTCTTAGGAACAGAAGAAATTGTACATGCGCTACAGAATTGTTATTAGGCAGGGATGGTATGAATTATTAGCAATAATGCAGAAGAGGTAAAAATGCTCATTAAGTATTTGTTAACTGTGTCTGGAAACAAAATCAATGATAATAAACTTTGATCTGGCAGAAAGTAAGAAAAGGTAAAAGCAGTAATTGCTTATGTTAAAACGTTCTTAAAATCCATGCATGGGCTAACCTGTGTGGAGAAATTTTCCTAAGAATAGCTGAAACTTCTTGGACACCTTCAAATTAGTCTTAAAAGAATTAAGAAAAAGAGGTGTAAAACCTGGAGAAAGGTCATGAAGATGAGATTTCCCAAGGCCTGGAAAACTTTCACCTGGAGCAAGAAACTGAAGAATCTTTGCTTAGCTGAGCAAAAGCACTAGTGGGTGGCCACTCAGTCAGTCTGTACTTTTACCAAGACAGGGATCAGCTGGGAGGCTCTCTTCATCAGCAGGTGGAAGAGTAATGACTTTTGGTGACTGCAGTTTGAGGTGAGATCCATTGAAACCAGAAATTAGCTGCAGGTTCCTGACACGAAGGTGTGTTTAGCATGGGAGGAGCTGATGCGCTGGTTTCTCGACAGCTTGGAGACTTCAAAAAGACATCCCAAACTTCTTGTAGTGCTCAGCCACATGATACTGTTTTTCCTTCAGGGCTCACTAGACATGGTTCCATGTCTTGTGCTGAGCAGGAAGGCCAGGGTGAGTGATCAGAGCAATTGCCAGGCCTGAAGGCTAAAAGAGATCAATTGCTCTGCCATTAAGCTCTTGTGACTGCATGGGATGTGAAGAATCGCAGAATCATAGAAATACGAGGTTGGAAAGGACCTACAAGATCATCTAGTCCAACTGTCCTCTTATCATCAATACTACCCTCTAAGCTACTAAATCATGTCTTGTAGCACATAGTCCAGACATATCAAGCTGTAAAGAGTGACTGGTGTTCACAGATCCATGGATATGTGAGAAGCATATGCTGTATGCTCAGGAACATGAGGATGCTTGGCATTTGCACTGGGTTTGGGTGCGCACTCACATAGGAGAACGTGTGTGGGTTACTAATGGGAAGAAGTTTTATGCACCTTCTTAATAGATCCCTGGGCCTTGCCACACATCGTGGATGAAGGAGCTCGCAGCATGTGCTCTGCATTTGCAGTGAGTCAGAAACAAGTGATCCTGTACCCAAATAGATCACAATAACCAGCAGCAAACGAGCATGTCAGGATCTCTGAAGGCGTCTCTCTCACTTGGATACTACAAGAGAACCTTGTAGTCCTGGGAACCCGATAGGACAAGGGGTAATGATTTCAAACTGAAAGAGGGTAGAATTAGATTAGATATCAAGAAGAAATTTTTCACTTTGAGGGTGGTGAGAAACTAGAACAGGTTGCACAGGGAAGCTGTGGAGGCCCTGTCCCTGGAGGTGTTCAAGACCAGGCTGAATGGGGCTTTGAGCAACCTGGTCTAGTGGGATGTGTCCCTGCCCAGGCTGGGGAGAATGGAACTAGATGATCTTTAAGGTCTCTTCCAACCTAACCTATTCTATTATTCTAACCTGAAAAATCTTATTCTCAGAAAATATAATGGACATTACAGCCAAACTTGTTTTATCACAGAGCAGCAGATGCTGCTCTAGCCTGCATCGAGGCAAGTGAAGGTGTTTCTTGAATGCACCGTCCTGTACTGTGCTGAGGGCAAGGCTGTAAATGGTATTCTCTGCATACAGACACAAGAACAAGTAATCGTGGCGCCAGCCCACAGCACATCAACCACATCCACTAAAAAAAACAAGGTCAGCCGAAAACCTGAAAATCCACTCATTGCAAGCCTGTGCACCTCCTTCTGAGACACACCACAGTGTGACCAATCTGGTCAGAGGTTTGTGGAGGGAGGATCCGAGTTCAGAGAGGACAAAAGAATACAAACTGAGGATAGCAGTGATAGTAACAAATGCCAACTCTTTCAGGCAAAGATGGAAAGAATTAAAATGTGCCAGTAAAAAAGAGAAACAAAGCCCACCTATACTGCAGAGACCACTTCCAGAATCTGTAAGACCATTTATATCTATCCATTCCTCTATCCCATGGCTTTATATGTTCTGATTTATTTTATTTTATTTTATTTTATTTTATTTTATTTTATTTTATGTCTTTTTTTTTTTTCTTTATAAGCATTCAGATCATTTAGGATACCAAGACAAACAAGAAATTTTAAATTTAGGGCAAAAAGTCTGTGCTCATCCCACTTGAAAATCTTGCCTAAGGTTGTTCAGTTCTATCCTCTCAACATATTTCTGTGACTGGAAGCTAAACATTGCTAAGAGAAGAACCAGTGACAGCCCCCAAGGTACATCTAGCATTTCTCTTCCGTATGGGATTGCTCTTTGTGTGTGTGTTACCTAACATTGACAATTTCTCTCTTAAGCAGTTGTAGCCCAGGAGAACAAGCATTTGGTCCACTTCATGACAGCTGAAGGGAGTCCCTGCCGCCACTCAGATGCTTGACTGCTTAAGCACAGTTGGACCTTTGCCTTCAAGATTTGTCACAGTGTCTGGGTCATCTTGATGGGACTCACGAATTTCCATTAATGACCCTGGTATTATTCTCCAAACTTATCTGAAAGAATTTATTCACAAATATGTCATTATTGGCTACTGTTCCACTACTTGCTTCTTATTCCAGTGGCATATTGTGATTTGACTTCTCCATCACACCAGGATGCTCAAGCCAGTAAAGTGAGAGGCACATTAACAGTCATTAAAAATTATATGAATAGCTCTGGTGTTTTCATCACCAAGGTAGAAAAAAAAAGGAAGAAAACTGTCCAGCTTGCTGTACTTTTTTAAAAATAGCAAATAAATAACAATGTGAAGCTTAGAAATAAACTGCTAATAAATGGGCTTAACAGCCTTTTCTTTCTCCAACACACATACTGGTCCAACAAGTGCAGCTTGAACAAGATGCAAATAGAGGGTTACAGGCAAAAGGGGCAGTAAAAGAGAACTCAGCTCCAGTCTTTTCTAAAAAGGGTACTACCATAAGTAGCTCATAAGTAGTGATGAAACATCTGCTGAGCGTTGATGACCTACTTGTTCAGAACAGACGCAAAGTCAGATGTGGGTAGGAGCCTCTGCTGCATGGCAAACTTTAGATTTATAGGCGATATGATTGGCCCACGCAGATCAGAAAACCCCACATCCCCTTCATAACTTCCGCTCGCCCGCCCAGGAAACTGAGTCGTGCCATCTGCCTGAGGTTACCAAGAAATTCTGATGTACCCTCCGTTACATCTATTTCCTCCTATATCTCTGTTTTCCATCTCTGCTGTGAGGTTTTCTGGCCTCTGGTTGCAAATTTATGATTTGGTTTACTACTGATGGGTGAGTGAGATAACCCTACTGTATCCCCAGGTGACAGCTACAACTTGAAAGCAACTGAGAAGTGTCAGGGCAACAGGACCCACCCCGTATCACCAGACCCAGGGATGGGTCCTGGGCTCCTCCCGCACTTGTGGGCATCTGCAATCCATGATGCTGTGGCACTAGGTGCACCCGAGGGCTGTCCCTGGTTCCTCTTCCAGTGATTTCCAGCTCCCTGGCACTGCTGTCTGGCCTATCCAACCGCTCTCCCACTGCTACTACCTTAGTGACAGCACTGAGGCTTTGTGTCCCATCACAGAGCCACCATCGGCAAACAGAAGAGAGCCAGCACAGCCCTGCTGCTGGTCCCCCGCACCCACTGACACACTACTGAGCTGTTTGGGGATGTGCAGAAGTTCTCCCGTGTGTCAGGGAAATTAAGCGGTCTGTCTAAAGTGATTTCCTAATGCAAATCCCTCCCCAGCTTAGTACCTCTGCATGTTGATGTCCTAACTGCTGCCCTGGAAAAAGCCTAACAGGTACTGGGAAGCAATGTTTCAAAGGGAATGCAAAAAAATACAATTGAGAAGAGTCTGTGGGCCAAGATCAGTAGTTGCTCAAAGGCAAAAAGAGAAAACTTCACATAAAAGCCTATCTTGCTTTAGCATCCCGAGATGTGGAGTGACATATACAGAGCCTACTTCAGCGGTATCTCTGAAGAGTGCTGGTTAACAACATCCACCTCTCTCTCGACATAATGACAAGGACTTGGGCCATTAACTTTCAGCTGCTGAACCTCCCCAATATTGGCTGGCCATGAGAGGTGGGGTGAATACCTGAGGCAAGCAGAAAAGAAGATGAGGAGGAAACAGCAGCTTTCCAGCACTTTGTAGCTTCTGATTTAGAGGGGTTGCTGCAGGAAAATAAAGCCACTAAGGAAAAAGCCATTCTTAACAGCTTCAGAAAGAAAAAGAGATCTTGGTCTGCATCCCAAGAAGTCAAGCAGGCTGGCTAGATACCTGACAGATCAAACCCAGCACAGGAGCCACTGGGAGAACAGAAATGTACCACCTGTCCAAGGGTCAGGGGGCACAAAGCATGGAAAAATTTGTATTTTGCAAATACATCCCTCCTGTTGAGATGCACGATATTGCAGCCTTTTACCTCTGCCCCCTGGGACACTAAGGCCCCCTGCTCTGAGTTTTCCAAAAGTCTTGAACTTTTTCTGGCCTAATGGTGAGGAGACCACCTGTGCCACAAGTTGCACCAGGGGAGATTTAGATTAGATGTCAGGAAAAACCTTTTCTCCCAAAGAGTGGTCAGGCACTGGAATGGCCTGCCCAGGGAGGTGGTGGAATCACCATCCCTGGCGGTGTTCAAGAAGTGTCTGGAAAAGGTGCTATGAGACATGATTTAGTAGCTTAGTGGTTAGTAGTGGTGATAGGAGGACTGTTGGACTAGATATCTTATAGGTCCTTTCCAACCTCATGTTTCTGTGATTTCTATGATTTCACAGCTAGCCATGCACAGCAGCAATACAGAGGCACTAAACTGCACCCTGGACTCACTGAATGGCCAAAAGATACTTCTATATTGTTGCCAAGAGACAGCTAGTTCCTGAAAGCATCTGAGAAGTGTCAGGGGAATGGTCAGTGTCAGGTCCCATCCTGCACAACCAGACCCAGGGTAAAAAAGAAGTAAATGTTAGCAGGTTACTGTGATTTGAAGAGAGTGGGTTTTTTTTGTTTTTTTGTTTTTTTTTTTTTTTCTGGTGAGAGTATTTTAAATTAAGAGTCTGGTCTTAAAATTAAAGCCACTGGGGATGAAGTACGTATGCACACCAAGGACTACTTGTAGGCGTAAAGCAGGACTAGGAGAGTGCAGCCACCAGGAGGGCTCGGCTCACCCTTGTTGGGGAAGCTGGGCTCACGCAAACCACCAGCATCCACATGCAAATACCACCAGGACGGTGTCTGTATCCGGGACAGCCATGACGCTGAAAGGGATGTTGGGGTCATAGCGGACAAACAACGCAACAGTGGGAAGCCCTGGGAAAAAGGGTAAATAGAATTCTTGTGTGCAAACAGAAGAGCTGGGAAGGGAAGGGAGGTTGACCTCCTTCTGCATACCAGCTGCTGAAACCCATTGCTGAGTAGGGCACACAGGGATGGAGCATTTGGATTTTTAAAGGGACACTGAAAATTGCCACAGAAAACGAGTCATGCAGGCTTTATAACATGAGAGCTATGGAGCTCTGTTTGGCTTACTGCAAACCTGAATCATGGAATATAGGAAACTTGGAGCAGAGGAAGATGAGGGAATAGACAGCTCTTTAATGAAGAGGGCAAAAAGGACAATAAGGACTGAAAATTTGAGATAAATGCAATAAAAGACACTTTTTTTTTTTTTCCCTATAATGACTCAATGCTAGCAGAAAGACCACAAAAGTGTGCTGCTGGTTCTTCTCCTTGTTATTTTGCTACCATCGCCATGTATCTCTCTACAGGTGACAGCTACCTTCAGCAGGCACCATGAAAGCTGGTAGAGCTACCAGTGCAGCGAGAAGCGCCGGATGTCCCACTGGATAATAAAACCCTAGAGAAGAAATGCAGCCCTGGGTTCAGTGCTGGTCACAACTGTGTGCAACTTGTGTTAAAGCAGACACTGAGCGGCACCTGTGCACACCGACCAGTCCCACCCAGCGCTGCTCCTCTTGCTGGAATGGAAATGCCTCAAAGCATTCTGCCCCATTTTTAGGTCACGCTTTGAAGTCCTTCTGAGAGGAGGAGGGATGTGGAGAGCAGCAAAGCCGACAGGAGCGGTCTATCTATCTCGCTTTTTTATCCTCACTTGAGTTTAAGCTTTGCTTAGCATGATTGATGGGGCTCGGCTGCCAAGTTACAGACAGACAGTCAGCATTAGTGTCTTTGAGAAACTCTGCAGCAGAATAATGAGTGTCATCTGCAATCACAGCAGTCCCTCAATAATCCCAATATAACTAAATCAGAGCAAGGCTCTACTTCAGAGGCAGTGAAAACACACATATCCTCAGTGAAACATAATTTTGCCTTAGAGTACACAACACCAGAAAAAATTTGCTGGGCAGTAAAAGCCTCCTACAATATTAGGAAGGAGGATGACATAAGTTACCGCCTTGCAAGAGAACATTTACAGCTTTAACAACACAATGCAATTCATTTTTACATGCAGAAATGGGATCTCTGGCTCAACTGTAGCAGTATGCAGTATTTTTAATAAAAACCACAGATGTGCAATCATGCACAAAACCTGTGTGTTTACAGGAACATCACTAGCCAGTAGCAGAATGAAACCAAAATGACTTCTCCATGAAAACCACATCTAGACAGCATTTTTTTTTCTCTTGGCAAGCAAAATAATCTTTGCATCTCAGTCAGAGCAAGTGGTCTTCAGCCACAAAGTACTAAAGGATCAAAAAGTTAATTTGAGTGAAAACATACAATCCTTTTGCTGGTCTTTTCTGTTTGGGTGCACCAGCCCCAGCTGCCTAAGCACAGAGGCAAATGGATCCTGGCAGATCAGCTGAGAAGGGCTCAAGATGCTCAACAAGCTCCTCCAGCATCCCTGGGCCAGAGGAACTGAGAAAGGCATGTAAAAGGAGTGCAGTTGAGCTGGACTCTCACAGGGCTCTGTGCTGAACTGAGCATGCGGCTGCTTTCAAAGTCAGAACCAGAAAGCCCCTAGGAAGAGATCCAGGGTGATGCACGTGCTTGAGGAGATGTAGAGGTCCTGCTCAGCCAGGAGCAAGGCTCTGTGCTTCTGGCCCTGTTTCCTAGACCGGGGCTGCTTTTGCTTTACCCAGGTGAGGATGGACCACTCCTCGGAACTCTGCCTCAGGTCGGACTGTTTTGAGAATCATCTGCTTCACGGTGCACACAGAGAGGCGAGGAGCACGGAGAGGCACAGGTTTACTCCAGCATCCCAAGGACCCATGTTTGCAAGGAATCTACTTCTGCAGGTCATCCAGACTCCCAGGAGAGGTGAGCTGGGAGGAGGAGGAGCGCAGAGGTAATCGCACACTGCAGATGGCCACAGTGGGGGGATACACGTGCATGGGAGAAAGCTCTACCTGCAGCTAAGTCCCAGCCTAAATCCACTTTGCTTAGGATGCAAATATGGTAATGTCAGCCTCTAGCTGTGCTGGGTCACCCTCTCCCTGTTCACTCTGTGCTGGAGCAGAGGGTGTCTGAGGAGCTCCCTGGGTACACTGCTGCCCTGTATGGGACAGTTAGTTCCAGTAAGCCTACCTGCACTCCTCAGCTGCTCAGGGTGGGGGCATGAATGCCACAGGGCTAGTGGCTGGCATGGTGAGGACAGCCCTGCATGGATGGCGTACAGTATCCTACCAGGTTGGGGAGACAGGTCGTCCCCTCACCTGCCATGGGGGGACGTTTTCTGCACTTCCTTCTCTGCGCTGCTGGAAGTGTTCCCTGGCTTTGACTTGGTGCTGGTGTCTGGAGAAGAGCCCTTGGTGCTCAAGGATGTGTCCAAGGAGAGGGCCACACGGATCAGCTGCCAGACGCTGCTCTGCAGGCGTTGCTCCCAGGGTTGTTCTGCCCGGGCAGGAGATCCCAGACTGGAAGGCAAGAGGGCAGGACGAGCCGGAACCAGCAGGGTCAGTGGGGACACAGGCAGCCCCCTGTGCTGCTGGGATCTTGGCATCCCTGGCATGGCTGAGGGGAGCTTCCTCGGAAGCAGTTTCTGACTTGACAGTGCATAGGAGTACTTCAGGAAAGCATCCACACTGTTGCCCAGCAGGGCCTGCTCTGGAGCTAGGGAGAGAGTGGGATGGGGGGGCTGAGCGCACCTTTCTGAGGCCAGGCAGAAAGCTGATGGGTGGCAGGAGCAGCTACTGGAGACCAGCAGGTGAGCAGGGACTCCGAGCACACCTTGGTGCAGCCATACCTTCTTCCTTAGGGAATCTTTCATCCTTTTCCCAGGAGTCCACAGTGTGGGGTTGCTCTGTCAGGAGGAGGTTTTCTGGAGGAGACAAACTCAGACATGGGATTCGCTGAGTGGAGGAGAGAGGGAGAAACACAAGTCCCGCTGTATTATCTTCCCTTCCTCCTCACCCCTTCCATCTCATTTCTGCACCCATCCCAAATCCTACTGCCCACCTTGGCGTAGAACTGGCGTTTGGAGCAGCGGTACTGGGTGAACTGGCAGAAGGTCTGAAACCAGGGTGCTTCTGGGAAGTCAGAGCAGACCGGCCCTGGAGAGGGGTGAGAGAGAGATGCGGGATGGGGGCAAGCCACCAGTTTAAGGATCTGCCCCCTTGGCCTGGGCACAACAAGAGATGGGGACCTCTCGGATGGCTGTTTTCAGAGCAGCGTGTGGTTGAAGGCAAAGTCAAAGCTGTCTGCCCCCAAGTGGAGATCACAGCCCTGTGCTGCTACAGCTCCTGAACCCAGGTGTCACATGCACTTTCCTTCCAAAACACACAGAGTTTCAGTTCACCATGCTGCCCTTCTTCATATGTTTTTCCTCGCTTTTACTGAGATCTAATTCTCCTCTTTCCAGGATCTGCTAAGGACTCTATTATTAATCTTTGAAGGATTTGTGGGGAGGTGGGGGGAAAGGAAAAGGCATGTAGTGATGTGATGGGTTGAAAAGATGACCAGACTGGGTCTGAGAACCCCAGAGTAGACAGTCTTTTCAGTTTGACAGTGATTCCAAGGGGATGGAGGAAAGTTCATAGGGCCAAGATGGCGCTGGCAAGGCCTGTGCCGCCAATACCGGTTCGGAAGCTGCAGCGCTTCCTGCAGTGATTTCAGGGTAGATGAGATGACGCAGGAGAGCTGAAAACCCTGGAAGACTTGGGGATAGGGGTAATGTTGTGCTCCCTCTACCCTGTGGGTGCACAGACCAGCTGGCACAGCCAGGCCCCTGCACACATCAAATGGATCAAGTGCTGGCTGAGCCAGAGGAAGTTAGCAGTGGCATTCCACTTCTCTCTTGTTAGTTGCCTGTACACCATCTGTACACCACTGTGGACACTCCTTCTCTTGTGCTGAGCATACAGATTCACCAGGCAAAGTAGAATTTCAGGTATCCACCAGGATCCCAGCTGAGAAAAATGCCCCAATTCTAGGGGACATGCTAGATTCCCACCTTGTCCTTTGGTGGTGCAATATGAAATCCCTCTAGGATGTGGGGGACATATCTGGCCAGTGCAACGGACGGGCAGCTGCAGTGTTTCACTCCACCACCCAGCCACTACTTGCAAAGGAGCATTGCTGCCCTTGGGATGGGGAGGAAGCCCAAACATTTGCTAACCCCAGCATTAGCCTGACTCTCCTGGGCTAGGACTACGTCCACCAGCAGTGCAGGCTGCAGTATTACAGCTTGGGTCCTGTCACAAACCATTCCTTTGATGATACAGAAACTTTGCATTTTAGGGTGGGGAGAGAAGAAAAGTACATTTTCATTCCAGTATCTGGGAAGTTAAAAAAAACCCCAAACTTGACTGACACAAATAAAGTTTCCCATAGGCTCTCATTTCTGGTCTCTTGATTTTCAACATGGCTTAGCTCTCCCACAGCCTTCTGAACGCTGATGGCATGGCCTGATGAGCAGCTGGCCTTCTTTAGCACTGATTCTCTTCTCCTCTTTTCTCTCAGCTCATCTGACCTATGGAAATACATTTCTCTGAATCCTCTGACCTTCCCACCAAGAGGAGCCCTTCCCAGCACCGACTGCTTAGTTTAATCAATATGATCTCTTGCCTCTATCCTCTGCTCCTCCTGCCCATGTGTTTGCTGCAAACAGCTACAGCTCCTGCTGGATGTCAGGAAGCCACCCCCTTGGGCTTTGTGGCCAACTTTGCTTGCAGGAGCCCACAGCATGGGGAGGGCAATTAATTAACAACTGCATCATCACTGAAAGATGGAGCCAGCCAAGGTATTTACATACACTTATCAGGAAACATCCTCCTGACTCTCATCTTCCACAGCAAAGAGGTTTGAAAGGTTATGTGTAGGCTTCCATTCTTTAAAACACAAGGTAACTACTTTCCATAGCACCACACCTGAAGAGGCCAAATTAATGCTCACGACTATTTGGATGTAAACAACACTGCCATTTGTCTGTGAGGACAGTAAAGACAAAACATGGTGAGGGCACATGCTCTGCCATATCCAATTGGCCTCTCAGCCTGGCTGCAACACATGCCAAAACTGGAAGAAAGTGAAAATAGAGGGGGATAAAGTCTGCTGGATGGGCTGAGGGATGGAGAAAAAGAAGGCAAAGAGGGCATCCTGCAAAACTGTTCTATCTCCTGGCATTCCCAGGTGCTCCTGCTCTTGGAGGAGCTGAGTGTCTGAAGGCAGCAGCACTGGGAGTGTGGCTGGAAGTGCTGGGTGTCAGTAGGAGAGGAATGAACCAGGGAGAGCCCCTGGGCGCACCTAGTGCCACAGCATCCTGGATTGAAGGTGTCCGCAAGTGAGGGAGAAGCCCAGGATCCATCCCAGGGTCTGATGATGCAGAGTGGGACCCATTCCCCTGACACAGCTGCAGAAACAAGCAAGAAATAGTTGCCCTCAAGCTGCAGTCCAAATAAGAACACTTGGCCGATCATTCAGTTCATTGACGTTCATAGCTAAATATAAAGACATATTTTTTATGAGAAAATTGTTCCTATTTTTCTTCCTCTGGAGGAAAATACAACAGAAGTAGTCCCAAGTTTTTCAGCTGCACAGATATAATTACGCCACTTAAATTCTCTGGTGCAGGGGTGCAGGGAAAGTATGATTGCAGAGATTTAAAGGGTGCTGTTGCTATGGTGCTTTCTGAACTGGGATGTTTCTTGGCTCCTGAAATTTTAAACACTTAAAAAAGCAGCTTATCAGCTCAAGATTTCTTAAAGGCCCATGAGAGCCCACGAGCCAAGCTTCTGCATTAAACTCTAAATCAAGTGGGAAGGAGCTGGTCAGGTTGTAAGACAAACTGTTGAGAAGAGATGATGAGCTTCAGTGAGCTGCAGAAAACTGTGGCCATTTTTTTTCCGCCCTGACACTCCACTAACAGAGATGTGGAGAAACCAGAGAGCTCGGTGAAGGGCCACTGAAATGGCGATGGCTTTTAGCCAGTGACCCCTGAAGAGACTCAGGGGCAGCTGTGCTTATTCAGCTGGGTGAAGAGGAGGTGGGCAGGTGAGTTAACAGCAGCCCACCTGAATGAAAGCAACAAGATGACAAAGTCAAACTCTTCCTGGTGGTGCTAGACAGCACAAGAGGAAAAAACCTACAAATTCCTGCTTGGACTGGCCATCAACATGAGCCAGCAATGCTCGCTTGCAGCTCAGAAAACAATTGTAAACCGGGCTGCATCAAAACAAGCGTGACCAGCAGGTCGAGGGAGGTGATTCTGCTCTTTGGTGAGACTCCACCTGGAGTACCGTGTTCAGCTTTGGAATTCTAAGCACAAGAAGGACATGGGCCTGTGACTCCAGAGGAGCACCGTGAAGTTGATCAGAGGGACAGAGCACCTCTCCTATGAGGACAGGCTGAAAGAATTGGAATTATTCTGCCTGGAGAAGAGAAGGCTCCAGGGACACCTTACGGTCGCCTTCCAGTGTCTGAAGGGGGCCTAAAAGAAAGCTGGAGAGGAACTTTTTACAAAGGCATGTAGTGACTTCAGTCTGGGAAGAGGGTAGATTTAGATTAGATATTAGGAAAAAAAAAATTCACTATTAGGGTGCTGAGACTGGTTGCCCTGCTGGTGTTCAAGGTCAGGTTGGATGGAGCTTTGAATAACCCGGTCTAGTGGTTGGTGTCCCTGCCCATAGCAAGGGGGATGGAACTTGATGATCTTTAAGGTCCCTTCCAACCCAATCCAAACCATTCTATGATTCTATGATTAGGAGAAGTTATTTTGTCCAGGAAAGCAGCGCAGCACAGAACAGGTGCCCAGAGACTTCACAAAACCAAACTCCCTTGCACAAACACGTGATGCTCTAGTGCTAACAATGTCCTGCTCCGAGCTTAACTTTGGACTAGAGACCCCAAAACGACCCATTCCACCACCACTTCTACCATCCCATGGCATTTTGGGGCAAAGAAACAGCTGGCACTGCTCCAGCCGGAGTGATGCCCGCCTGTGCCCTTTGGAGGTGGGGTGATGCCCCTACCTTCGGGGATACGGCCGTGGTTCTCCTCCTGATCCAGCCGCAGAATGTCGGGGCTGAGGCAGCCGTGTGCCTGGCGCACCTGGCAGGCCGCGTCCGCCTTCCAGAGGGGCTGCAGGCTGGCAAAGAAGAACTGATACTCTCTATTTGACAGGGGGCTGCCAGGAGCGGGAGGCAGCAGTGCAGCAACAGAGGATATCAGTAAGGTCAGCAGCCCTGGGGGAGAAGGCAGGCTGCGATTAACCCTCCTTAACAAGGGGCAAGTGGTGGGTGGAAATGAAAGAGTAGCTGGTGGGGTGACCTGGTACTGTCTGCTGGTGACGAGCAGGGAGTTGGGGTGCTGGGATGAGCTGACCTGATATTTCCCTCCATCACCCCTGTATGCAGGGCCCTGAAAGGAACCAGGAACCCTGGTGCAAAAAGGGGAGGAAGAAGTAAAAAGCAGGGGGGAAAAGAAAAAGGGAAGGGAGGAAGAGAAAAAGAGGAAGAAACAAAGCAGAAAAAAAGAAAAAAGGAATAAATAAAAAGTTGTCTGGCTTGGTTTGGTTTGGAGGAGGCACTTTTTTGTGGGTTTTTTTTGGGGGGGAGGGGCATTGTTTGCTTGTTTGCTTGTTTGTTTT
>VXBJ01006300.1:734844-757801 GCA_013400055.1 Nycticryphes semicollaris | reverse complement strand
GCCTTCCAGAGGGGCTGCAGGCTGGCAAAGAAGAACTGATACTCTCTATTTGACAGGGGGCTGCCAGGAGCGGGAGGCAGCAGTGCAGCAACAGAGGATATCAGTAAGGTCAGCAGCCCTGGGGGAGAAGGCAGGCTGCGATTAACCCTCCTTAACAAGGGGCAAGTGGTGGGTGGAAATGAAAGAGTAGCTGGTGGGGTGACCTGGTACTGTCTGCTGGTGACGAGCAGGGAGTTGGGGTGCTGGGATGAGCTGACCTGATATTTCCCTCCATCACCCCTGTATGCAGGGCCCTGAAAGGAACCAGGAACCCTGGTGCAAAAAGGGGAGGAAGAAGTAAAAAGCNTTTTTTCTCCACAAACACCCAGCCTTACTAGCTGGGTAGGCCCTGCTGCCTACACCTGCGAGGCCCCTGTCCACCACACTGAGGGCTTTATGCCCCTTCACGGGGACATCCCTCCATCCCCTCCTTGCCCACCTTCAGCTTCAACTGAGCCCCCTCCTCTCCTGCCACCCCCTATGCTCTGCAACCTCTGTGCTGGCCCTGGGAGGGCATCAGGGACAGTTGTCACTCACCCATCAGGAAGGGCAACCTTGCCATGTCTGCCCTAGTCCCCAGCACGGTAGCTGAGGTGGAATGAGAAGGGGATGACATCATAGTTGGAGAGCTGGGGACATGGGTGCTTGTGCCTGTTGGGGTGTGAGGGAGCATGGGCACCTCAGGAAGAAGGAAGAAACTGGAGTTATGGGGACAAGTCAATCAGGAGGAGGAGAAGCCGAGGTGGCAGGTCCCTCTCAGGGACACGGTGGTGGCTAGCAACAACCTGCACCAGCATTTGAAGCCCGCCCAGGCTAACCCCGAGCTAAGGGTATCCCAACAGTGGTACCTTTAGGGGCACCTTGCCACCCTCCAAGCATTTTATGCTCTTCTGCAGGAGAAAGGGGACAGAAGTCTGTTCTACCTACAGGAGATTTAGACACACACCCTGTATCCACCCCACTCTGAGCATCCCAGCATAGTCTTGCTTCAGGATGTGCTGGGAAGCTGGCTGGATGTTTCGCGGGCAGCCGTGCCACCTTCTGAACCCCCAGCAAGTCACAAAACAACCATCTGGCCTTCCTTTGCCCCAAAGGCACCTTAAAGCCTCCCCAGCGGCAAAAGGGGGAATGGTCCTGGCAAAAGGGGCTTGGGACTACCAGCACAGAGGTGCCCAGGGACCCCATGGGGCTGATTTTGAGGAAGACCCACACCCATGTGCCCATGCTTGGCTCTTACTACGGAGACCACAAAGCCTGGGGCACAGACACAGTGTCTCCCGTGTGCACCCGGTGGAGAAGCAGCCGACACAGCGTTTTCCTACGGCTGGGCACTTTTCTGGCCGTAGCAATCACGGGGAAGCAGCTGTGTCAAGGGTGGCTGGAAAGAAACTGCTTGGCACAGCAGCTCCAAGAACTGCAGCCGTAAGCAAAACGCAGGCTGGCACAGAGGCTCCGTGCGCCTGCCCCAGCAACCCCACAGCCTCAGCCCGGCTGTGAGGCAGACACCCTTGTGGATCCCAGGAGGTGCCGCGGGCAAAAGCGGGTGAAGTTTCCGACTGCTGGAGAAGTAGCCTCTCTCGCAAATCCCGGGAGATTCCAGTAGTGCTGCTGCATGCCACGGCTGCAGAGAGAGCAGATTGCAGGGCTGACACATCGCCTGAGTGGCGGTGCGGGCCATCAAGGTGAAAGCTCAAATCACTGCAGCCTTGCGGGGCCATTAAAAGGGTGTCTGGCAACAGCACGTAGCTCTGCGGGTCCTTGCAGGCGACAAGCTGTCGTCTGCTCTAAGACGCCTTGCTGGAAGGTAAAGTTTCTGAGAAGCTTGAAGCCTGACCATTTAACAACAGCGTTGAATTTTGGGATGTTTTTGCAGCTCCTTAGAAACACAGTGAGCAGGAGACATTTATCCAGCTGGCTTTTACCTCTCACACAGGCAGCACTGCTGGGGCTTGCAAGTTTTAGCCAATTCCTCGACTTCTGTTGCTTAGCTTGAGAAGTGTTGCTTATTAGCTGATTTTAGACACCTCCAGGACCTTCAGCTCCCCAGCTCTGCTAATCCCCTCTCCTCCCCCATAACAACAAAGCCCAGGCTGATCTCTGTGTCCTGACTTGAGCAGCTTCCCAGTGCTGACCTCAGTGGCTGATGGAAAGGCATGACCCAGGAAAGCACACTGACATGGCATGTCACACAGTGTTTATTAATGTCTGGCAGGTGCTGGCTACGTGGGCTGTGTCTATGTGTGCCAGCAAGAGATTTATGGCCTATGAAACCAGGAAACAGGAATGAATGGACCAGAGTCCCTGGACATACACTGAGAATTCAAGCACAAGGCAGAAGATGAAGGAGCTGTCAAAGAAGTCATCCTTGGTTGATGCTCTAGTAGCAATGCCCATGGGGAGCTATTACGTATTTGGAAAGAAGGTGGGTAGTGATGTGAGGACAGCACGGCTACTTAGCACTTCTCAGGCACTGTGGCATGCCCTGGATTTGGTTCAGGTTGTCAGATTCCTTCAGGGAACTCTTGTGGTCCAAAAGTGTGTGGAGAAGCCAGCTACTCTGTGGTGTGCACCCGGTGGGGTTGGGAGACTGTGAGTGCAGCAGAAACTGCTGTGCTGTTGGGCTAAGCTTGTGCCAGCTGGCTACGGAGCACTGGCATTTTAAGGTTCTGCAAAAAACTCTTCGGGAGAGGGATGAGGACAGGAGGAACAGTAGTTCTGACAGGACACATCATTGCGGCAACCTGAGGGGAGTCTAATCCTTACTGCGGCATCAAGAAATTGAGATGGTCAGTGATGTGCAACATAGGGGTGATGTTAATTCCAGTATTTTCTGATTTCTGAGGGTTAACTTGGCACCTATAAGGCTGTACTACCGATGATCCATTGCAAGCTGTATAATTCGTTCACTGAAGCAGATTTGCAGCCTTGTTTTCAGAGCCACCACAAAATGGCTTTTCCTGTAGATCGTGTTGCTGCACGAGCCGAAGCTCGGTGGGCTGATGTCCACCACAGCTGTAACCCCCCGGCCTTTGGTGTGGCTGACCCGAGCAGTAAGGTTGCATAGTAGCAGGATCACAACTAGCTGTATTTCCTGTATTGATATCCTATTGCTGTATTGAATGTGAGCTTTGGAGGGGCCTGTCTGGTTTGTGAGGGACCACTCTTCAGCAGAAAAGTTTCTCTTCCAAGACACTTTTCTTATTGTCTTCAATACCTCATCTTTTTCTTAGCACGTTCCACCACAAACACCACCAACAGCAGCAATGTCTGAAAACCCCTTGAAACCCCTCCAACTGTGGCTCACAGACCCTTCTTCCTCTGCTTCAAGGGTTATATTGCCCCTTCACAGAATCACAGAATGGTAGGGTGTTGGAAGAAACTTTTGGAGATCATCTAGTCCAACCCTCCTGCCAAAGCAGGTTGACCCAGAGTAGGTTGGACAGGAAGGCATCCAGACAGGTTTTGGATATCTCCAGGGAAGGAGACTCCACAGCCTCTCTGGGCAGCCTGTTCCAGTGCTCTGTCACCTCAAAAATTTTTTTCCTCATGTTGAGATGGAATTTCCTGTGTTCCAGCTTGTGCCCATTGCCCCTTGTCCTTTTGCCAAGCACCACTGAGAAGAGTCTGACCCCATCCTCTTCACACCGGCCCTTTAGATATTTATAAGCATTGATGAGGTGCCCTCTAAGTCTTCTCTTCTCCAGGCTAAACAGACCCAGGTCTCTCAGCCTTTCCTCACATGAGAGAGGCTCCAACCCCTTGATTGTCTCCTCTGGACTCTCTTCAGTAGTTCCCTGTCCCTCTTGAACTGGAGAGCCCAGAACTGGGCACAGTACTCCAGATGTGGCCTCACCAGGGCAGAACAGAGGGAGAGGATAACCTCCATTGACCTGCTGGCCATGCTCTTTTTGACACACCCCTGGATACCATTGGCCTACTTGGCCACAAGGGCACATTTCTGCCTCCTGTTCAACTTTTTGTCCACCAGGATTCCCAGTTCCCTCTTTGCAGAGCTGCTATCTAGCAGGTCAGCCCCCAACCGGTATTAGCGCGTGGGGTTATTCCTCCCCAGGTACAGGACCCTACACTTACCCTTGTTGAACTTCATTAGGTTCCTCTCTGCCCAACACTCTAGCCTTTCCAGGTCTCAGTGGCACAGCCACTCTTGGTGTGTCAGCCACTCCTCCCAGTTTTGTGTCATCAGCAAACTTGCTGAGGGTACACTGTGTCCCCTCATCCAGGTCATTGATGAATGTGTTGAACAACACTGGTCCCCATGGGACCACCACTAGTTACAGGCCTCCAACTAGACTGTGTGCTGCTGACCCCAACCCTCTGACCTCTGTCATTCAGCCAGTTCATAATCCACCTCACTGTCTGCTCATGAAACCCACACTTCCTAAGCTTACCTATGATGATGCTATGGGAGACTGTGTCAAAAGCCTTGCTGAACTTGAGAAGAAACTCATGAAGATGAAGGCTGCAAAGATTAGGTGTGAATTCCAGACTCAGTGCCTTGTCAAGTAACATCCATAGAAAGCACGTGTCTTAGATAATTTGAAATGTAAGCAGAGATGACAGAAAAATGCTTCAGAAACCACCTGTTATGGAGGAAAAAAGTGATGTCAGAAAGAATATCTTGGTAAAAATACCTGAATCCGTTTTCTCACGTTAGCTGGAGTGAAAAAAAATCAAGAGTACTGGTACAGACATAATGGTGCTGTTAACTACAATATGTTTATGTATCAGTATGTTGCTAGAAAATAAATAGAAAATAATGCTAGGCTCTCTGCTTATGGAGGAGGCTGTGAACAGTTCTGCTTAGGTAGCTGGTAGGACAGACTAAGGCCAAGGCCAATCGGACCCCTGAAACACACCAGGTTATCTAGTCCTTCCAGAGTATCAAAGGAAAGGGAAAAATGTGATACCTTCTCTTATTAAAACATATATCTAAGAGAAAAATGACCCTGTGAATGGGTAGAGAAGGAGGTCCACAGCCCATCACTGTTCTACCTTCTCCCCTCCAGGGATGACAACATTCAACAGCAATGGCTCCAGCTCTCCTTGGGGTCCCCTCTCTCTCCTTACCAGTTCCCAGGACATGTGGTTTTGCTCCAGTCTCAGCAACTAGCAATCATTCGGCAGCTCCCAGGAACTCAGGCTTGTAGAGGTGCCCTTGCTGCACGCTAGCTGCAGCTCCGATGATGACATCGCTGGGTCTCACGTGAGGGTCCACCGTCACGTAAGAGCGCTCTTGCTCCATCATTCATGAGTTGTCGAAGAGTACAGAGGAGCCCTGGCACCGACAACCCCCTAACTGTTGTAGGTCTGATCTCCCCTCCCCATGCCCCTGTGCACTAGCCCTGTCTATCTGCACAGCACAGGTCCTACCACTGACCATAAACTCACACGCTTCAGAGACAGAGCTCAGCCACCTGCCCACAAACTAAACATTCTGTTGGGGGAAGCTTGAGGGGAGGTGGAAGATGGGAATGGTGTTAGTCTGAGATGTGGGACAATGAAACTGCTGATTGAGACAGCAGTCCCTGCAGGACATGGCTTTAGATGCCCTCCAGTGCTCCATCTGGGGGGATGTGGAGATGCATTTTAGGAGTGTGCCTGGGCTGCTAAGATCAGCTGCCATTTGGTACTAATAGAAGAGTGGTCAGCCCAGCCAAGAAGCCATCAGAGCCGTTGCACAGCAGCCAAGTAAAGGTCCTCTTCCATTTCACCTCTAGGTCTTCCACGAAGCAGAAACTACTCCCAGAGCCCAACGCTGAACACCTTCGCCCTGGCAGCTATGGCCCTGTGGGAGGGGATGTGGGTACCAGCCCACTCAGAGCAAGGCTGAAGTCTCCATCTTCACAGACAAAAGCATTAGAGAGTGTCCCGATTTAAACCAAAATGATATGAATTGCTTACTTTAATCACAGGTTAAATAATCTTCGTTCTGCAGTTGTACTTTATTTTGGTGAGTTTACTGTCACTGGCTGAGAGCTATGCGAATATGCTGATAAATATAGACTTTACATTAAAATTGGCACTCATTTTAACTTCGTGGATATGTTAATCTATTCACGTTTATACAAGCACTGTACAGTTATAACACGCATTAATTCAGATGCATAATTTGCATTTTATTTTGTTAGGAAGTAGTGAATGAAGCATTTTTCACTTGTCATTTAGAAAATGGGATATTTAATTGATTGCAAAAACAGCATTTAAAAATGGATTCTTGAATTAATAATGCAACCTGAAATGGAGTGGATTCATAAAAGCATGCTTGACTGAACTGCCCTAATCTTTTCAGGCAGGATGGTTCAGCGTAAGAATGACCTGATCTATCCACAAGGGTAGCCCTAGTGTGAGAAGGGGCTTGGACTACGGAGCTCTGGAGAGGTTTCTTCCCACCTAAAAAACTTTCCCTGGTAACCAAATGAGTTCTTCCGATGACTGGATCCTTCAGGCTCTTGGAATAAGGAAGTCCATTGGTCTCACACTTCATTTCCGCCCCCCCCCCACCTTGCTTCTTGTTGATGTGTAAAACGTAATTCCAGCCCTTTCTCCTCCCAGCCTGGTTTGCAGCTTTGAACGAGTTACTCCTTCAATGGCAGTGACCCAAACCACTTGCCCAAGCGGGCAACTTGCTGAGTGTTTTTTTTCTCATGCTAGGCTTCAGGAGTGTAGGTTTGCCTGTTCTTAAGACTTGGGCAAAAATGTCTTTTTTAAGAGTAAGACCTGAATTTACTTTATGTATTCAGAATAATAAACATAAATTAGCATAAATTAATCAAGATGCTTGACTATTTTTATAAATGAAATGCATTTTATTTGCTAAAATCAGCTATGTTTCTTCTGATACTGTAACTACTAGCCAATAGTTAGAGAAACTTCCTTGAGTTGTCTTTGGAAAGAAAGATAGGCCATTTTGTTTCCTTCTCTTAGTCCTTAACTCTTTTAATGCCGCAGTCTTCCTTGCCTACTGCCACTACTTTAGAGCAGCCAGGGATTGCACGCTCCCCAGGTGTTGCCACTCAGCTTGTCAACGTCTCCACATTTTCTCCTGCTGGTTCACGAGGCAGGGAAAAAGTAGACCCACAGTTGATTACACAAGGGACAACGGCTCAGAAACTGTCAAACCAGCCAGGTCTGCTTCCTGCAGGGCCCTCGGTCTAAGCTTGCTCAGATCTTTGGATAATCATACCATGCTAAACAATCTATTAATGAGCGCTTGGTAAGCAACCAGCGTGCCTTGCCTTGCTCCAGGAGACATGAAACATCAGCGATCCTGTTGCCAGCTCGCACAAGACTGCTCACCGTGGTTGCATCGTGGCCTGGGCTCCACCACCTCAATGTCCTGCTGTGCCTTGGCTGAAGCTTCACTTAGCCAAGTGAATGACTAGATACTCTTTGTATCTCTCCTTTCTGGGACTTGGAAGAAGTGTCACCCGTTTCTCTGTAGACGTCAGAGGGGAGCAATCCTGCTGTCACCTCTCGCTACCCGACAACGTGTATGTCCATATCTCCAGTGAGAAACATCCTGGGACAACCTGGTCTTATTTTCAGCCAGTAAAAGCAAGTGATCTCTTGGGCATGGTTTTCTTCTCCGCCGCCAACTTGAGATCTCTGGACTGATTTGGCCAGCACCTGAATGGAGCCTTAAGATCTTCAACAACATCAGCTTTCACCTGGGGCCACACAACTGCTGCTTCTTATCCTAGCTTGTTCTGCTGCAGAGCCTCTTGCTACCCAGCATACATCTGACCCAATTTGGGACTGACAGCAGCCCCACTTTGAAAGGGGAGCTGGACCAGATGACCAGCAGGGGTACCTTCCAACCTGTGTTTCCAAGATAGTTACTGTATATAAATATAAGTGTCTCGTAAGAGTTCATCCCCAATAATCTAAGTGAATACCACTGAAACACACTTTACAACTGAGCCTTAGATAGTCTCCTTCAGCACAGAAATCTCCTACAACAGGCTGCCCGCTGCACAGCTCTGAGCTGGAGCTGTTAGAGAAATCCTATCTTAAGAGCACTTAATGAAAGGCTAAACGTGGCTGAGCGACGGAGTTAAGTTTAATCGCTTGATATGTTTGTATGTTTGTTAACAGATGAGGGTGCTGGTCCCACCAGGTGGAAGGCGATGGCGGGTGGCTGGGACGGTTCCTGTGCCCATCACGCAGGCGACATGGCAGCAGTAGAGCTCAGGAGATTGGTAAGCCTGGTGGAAATGGGAATACTTTGCTGAAACAGCCTAATTGACCAGGCTTGCCCAGCCATATAGGAATGATACCCACAGTTGGGGCAGTCACAGCTGGACAAAATAAACCAGCTGCTTGGGTTCATGACCAATTGTTATTAATAAATGGGCCTGACGAGGCTGGCAAAATTCCTCCCTGTCGTCGTGCTGCAGTGCCTCAGCTTCCTGAAACTCAGACTTGACTTTACTCATCAACTTGGTTATTTCCAATCATTCTAAAAGGGCAATTTCTCCAGCTCCATTTTAGAAAGTGTTTATGTTGCACTGACAGCTGTTCCAGGAAATCTGCAAGCCAGGCAGTTCTTTAAAGGAGTTCACGAGTACTTTAACTTAGCGTATCCCCCTTTTTAAGCACTTCAATTCTAGGTGAATTAAACTCTTCAAGATCCTATTACCACTACAGGGATAGAGGTGATCTTTAAAAGAAAAAACCAACCAAAAAAAAAACCACACCAAACCAAAACAACAAAAAACCCAAACCAAACCAACCAAGTAATTTTTGACTGACCTTTGGGTTTTTTTTTTTTGCTACTTCCAGTCGAACCGATTTCATTTTGTTGACCTGGAGTTCTTGCCTGTTCTAAAGAGAAGCGATTAACCTTCTCCGCTGTTTCAGAATTCCACCTCTGGGCTGCTGTGGCTGTCTTCTTCACACCGCTAAGGAGCAGCACCGGGGGGGAGTGTTGTTGGCTCTCTTCCAGCCTTGCAGGCTTTCCCCTAGCGGCCCGGAGCCTGCCAGCCAGCAGACCACAGCCGCCTCCGGGCGGCTTTCACAGGACGACAAACGCCGTTTTCCTGAAGGCTGCTGATCACAAAAGCCTTCGCCCCAATAGATGCTATTTAAAACCCTCCTTACTGTTTGCCTAGGAAGTACATCATCCCCATCTGACACCAGCACCAACATGGAATAAATATTTACAGAACACTTCCCCCTCCTCTCATTACAAACAATTCTGCTATCCGCAGTTGGTAATGGACATGTGCCATGTTCAATTATATCAAAAACAAAAGGCCTTCTAAAAAAAGCCGCTTATGTTTCTAGCCTTGTCGCTTACAGGCTTTGTTCCCACTGGCTTCATTTTTGTACTTTGTAATTTCTAGCTGCCATCGATTTGATTATTTCCCCCCGTTGGGGATTAAATAGTGCAGTTACTGCCCTTATTCCCTCTCTTCCAAGGTTAGCTTTTGAATGTCCTTTCATTTGCATTTATACTTGTAAGCCATTTAAAAACTCTCTTTTTATAAATCCCCTCTTCCTGTAGGTCTTCTTCAAAGCATTCCCTCAGCTGCCACCAGCATCCTCTGAATGCTCCACGCTGCTGGTTGAAACACCCCTCTGTTGGACAGAAACGGAGGGCAATGACAGGATGGGGGTTAAGTGGAATTTCCCACCTAGCAATCCCTGCTGTTTTCCGGTACTGGATCAGAACCCGGCCTAGGTGTTTCTCACCTGTTTTGCATTAAAAGGCATCAAGATGTTCCAGTTCTCGGTGTCCCAAGAAGCACCATGGTAACGGGCACAAACTTGAACATAGAAGTTCCATCTAAGCACAAGGAGGAACACCTCTACAGTGCACTGGCAGAGCACTGGAACACGCTGCCCAGGGAGGTGACTCCATCTCTGGAGACATTCAAAATCCACCTGGACATGTTCCTGTCCAGCCTGCTCTAAATGGACCTGCTCTGGCAGGGAGAGCATTGGACTAGCCGATCTCCAGAGGTCCCTTCTAACCCCGTATCATCCTGAGATTCTGTAACGCTCTGCCCGTGCTTTAGCCTGGAAATGGGAATATTCTGGTCTACCCCGCCCTCTCTTAGCATCCTACACTGACTGCAAAAGACCCAACACTTGTGTTTGCTAAACCAGAGCTACCCTGAAGGGAGTTACTCCTGTGTGGTGAGCAGCATTTAGGCAATGGGCCACCTCGTTTCCTGGTTTGGTGTGCAACACGCCCCTGCCCACTCACACTGCTTTCACATCACACCACAAACATTTGTAAACTACTCATTATTCTTCAGCAGCAGCGGCTTCATTACAGGGCCACCACTTCAAACACCTCTCTAGCCCACAGTTCCTAAAAAGCTTGCTGCTAACGGTGGCCATTAACAATCCAGTGCCCTACCCCATCCACACCAAACCACCTGAAGGATTGTTTGCATCCTGTGTCACCCTTGCACTTTGCCCAAAGCCTGTTTTCAAGCCCAGAGCACATCCTCCCTTTGCCTTGCTGGTTGAGCATCCAGCTGGTATCTGGACAAAACCCCAGCTGAAGAAATCTGGTCTCCTGCCACAGCCTTCTCACGTGCTGGATGAAGGCACAGCATCGTCTGTTATGAAGACTGTACCACACACACAACCGACGTCTTCCAGGATTTGCTTCCTCTTGGTTCAAGGAGGGAAGCCCCGGGGAAACGGTTTAAGACAATCTGAGGACTGAGATCCAGACTGTGGCAGTGGTACCACAAACCGCATGAGAGAGAGTCTGGATGAGATCTTACCTCTGTGTTCTTTCCTGTGCAAAATGGGAACTCGAGTGCCCCTTCTCAAAGCAAAACCGAAGACTGACTCAGTGCTAACTCACTTGAACAAAGAACTTAACACCAGCCCCTGAGCTGATGGCTTTGAGGGGGTCCCTGTACAACCAGGAGGTGAGAGTAGCCTTGCTCTCCACCTACACAGTTCACTGAATGGTTTTAATAATGAACCCCTAGAAGAGCTTTGGCATCATGTCAGCAAGAACAAGAATGCTCCATTGATCCTCAAACAAGTTGTCTCTGTGAGAAAAACATCTCCTCTTTCTGGTGAAAAGCTTAAACCCTCCTGAACCACAGAGAATGAGCGGGAAGGGACTCAAGCTCATCAACCTCCAGGCCTTGCCAACGGAACAGATAAAGGGCAGCTTCAGGATGTACCATCTCCTCACAGTCACCTCCAGACACTACAAAGAGAAATATGTCTTCAGTCCTTGTTTTGGAGCCTAACATTATCCTAGCAACAGCAGCTGGAGTTTCTGGCAACAAGGTGATCCAAGGTGAAAGTGACCCACCTGGGAGTAAGTTATCAGTTATCCGGAAAACCCATCCACATTCTTGGATGCACACGGTTTGTCCTGGTGGCTTATTTCCTCAGCTGCGCTGCCCAACAGTCAGAGTGAGTGTTGGCCTTCTATAACCTCCACCTCTCCTCATTTAAGAGAAGACAACTGATGAAGTAAACGATCCAACAAAAATGTGAATAAATTCCTACCGTCTTGTGAGGGAATGACTGACCCAAAAGCTTAGTAACCTTCTGCAAGTAAATGAGGTACATTTTTTTAAGCCTGACTTAGGCAAAAAGTCACTTATTAACAGTGTTCAGGATTGTTAGGTGAAAAAGCTGTACCACATTCTTCACTTAGAATAAAAGCAGAGCTGAGAGAGAACGAATAACTAAAGAGACCAATTGCTGCAGTCTACTTTGGAGGTGACGGCAAGGCAAACGGAGTGTTTGTTTCAATGAGCTTTATTTAATCCTGTATTATACAAGTGGGATCTGAATCCCCAAACTTCGCATCATCAACATAATGGAGAAGCACCGCTGCACAAAAGGAAGGCAGAATTTTGGAGCTGGAAGACGGGCTAGATGAAGCCATTTCCCCCCATGTGGTCAGAAATTCTTCCTCCTTCACACAAGGCGCTTCCCAGACCAGCAGGTTTACCCCAGGAATAAGAGAGACAGTGCTAGTTCTAAACACTCCCTCCTCCTCTCCCCAACAAAAGAGGCTGCTGAATGCCCATAGTGGAATGGTTAAAGATAGGGAGTACATTAGGTTTTCGGTCTCTCAACCAGCTCACTAGATTAAGAAGTGGTCTGGTTACTCCCCCTCTCCTGAAAAAGATCCAGGAAAATCAAAGGCCTAAAATGCCAAAGACTTACCTCCTCCTTTCCTTCCCCCATCCCATAGCCTTGTTCTCTAAGCAGAGATAAGGCAATGAACTTTGAGGAGGCTGAAGGAAAGCCAAGGAAAATCAGGGGCTACCTGAATCCCTGGGAATCTGGTGGCTACCCTGGTGCCCTCATTCATTCCCTTTGAGGTTCAGAGACCTGTTTGGAACAGTACACAAAGAGGGCCTCTCTTAGGGATTCGGAAGCAACCAGGGATACAGAACACACAGAAACCGCCGTGAGGGTACACACCATTCCAGGGATGGCCCAAACCACAAACAGGGCAAGACCCCCCCCAGCCAAGGCCCCAAGGGCTGGGGGAGCTGGGCCGAGGCCCTGGCAGGGGGAAGAGAGCTCCTGCAGCAGTACTGAGAGCTCACAGGATCTTACTTCTTCTTCCTCTCCTGGGAACAGCGAGGGCAGAACCTGGCAGAAAGGTAAGTAAAAAGCCACCATTTACGGCATGACATGAGCCTCGAGCATACAGTCCCAAAGGACCTTTTCCAAGGTCCCAGACAAAGTCTTAATTCAAATTTTCCTCTTTAAGAGTGCATATATAGTACTCTCCCTTCGGCTACCCAGGACCTCCCCCTTCCAAAGGCCAATGGGCCCTACAGGTTGCTTGTTCACTCACCATTTTCCTCTTGGCTTTGTTGTCAGACCCACACAGGCAAAATGAAACCATTCAATGGAACACTGTTGGGATGGAGAGCAGTCAGTTAAAGAGCAGTTTTCTTTTGAAATCATTGCTTCTGGGCTGCTGAAGCTTCCCAACATTTCATCGCAACCTCACAAATCCCTAGCAGCCATCGGGGAATGAAGACACACACCCAACCTATACATTGTTAGCAAGAACTCCCCTCCTCCCTTGCTAGCTGTAGGGGCAAGAAAACAACAAACTGTCATTTTAAGGAAAACCCCGAAGAAAGATGTGCTTAACAAGCCCTAGCAAGTCACCCCTCTGCCCCTCCAAACTATCTGAGGCAAGCCACCTTCTTGTCACTGCTTTTGCCGTGTCAGTAACATACAGGGCAGTAATATATCCACCCAAACAGGACAAGACTTTCTGTGCAAGACTCTCCCCACTCCCATCAAGCGCAGGCTCTTACATCTGGGTTGTCGCAGCCGATCATCTCCCCGTAGGAGACCTGGTGGCAGAGGCAGTAAGTAGGCTCATTGGGGTCCACGGGCATATCCAATACATCCGAAGGGTGCACATTCCCAAAGGTGACCGAAGGCATCCCATACTCTGTGCTACTGCAGGACAGGAATAAAGGAGGTCAACAAAATAACTGGCTTAAGGGTCCCTTCCCATCTCCCAAGAGTATGCCCTTGTTTGCCAGACACAGCCACTTCTCTTTTCTTAAGCACATACACCAACCTCTACTGAAGTGTTCCTCTTTCCCCATCGTGTTACACTACCCCGAAAAAGGCAAAAGGTCTCCCTTCCTCTTGCTTCCCAAGGAGGGCCGGGGGACACCCTGTCTGTTCTGAGTGAGGATCCTTCACAGGGAAGTCCGGCTAGGCCTCCCTTGGTCTGATTTTAGTATTGGTCTGCATTCCCACAAATCTTTTAAACACTTACGTGCGGACAAGCTTCAGTTTCTTTTGGGCAGTTTTTGGTGCCTCCTCATCAGAGTTCTTTCCTTTAGAGCGAGCACGGGCAGCTTTCTTCTCTTTTTGGGCTCGGCCCTCTGGTAAGAAGAGAAAAAGGTGTTGCACCTGCCACCCCATCAAAACAAGACACCTGACAGTAACATCCTCTCTAGCACTAAAATACTTTGGAGTGCATACTGGCTTTGGGCCACGCACCCCCATTTTAATTTAATCTAGCGGCCTTGAACACGCTCACACAAGAAGAGCCCAGGTCACCATCTTTTTACCTGTCCTTCAGATTCCAGCGTAACAGTCTTTGATCTGTACCACTCCAGTGCCTGCCTTCATCCCCACCACTTCCATAGTCACTTGGCTGCCTCCTGTATCAATCTGCAGCCCAGTGGTGGTACTCACTCTTCTTGCCCTTGCTGGAAGAACTGTCATAGTCACTCGACTCTATCTGCTTCTCCTTCAGGTCTGCTTCAAAGCGAGCGAGGTCTGTGTCCAGCCGCCGGATGTGCTTATCAACCTGCAAAGATGACAGTGACCAGGGTTACCACAGAACAGAGCCCAGAAGGGCAAAGAGAAGAGGGCACGGGGCTTGCACTGAGAGTGGAGAAGCAAGAGTGGTCAAGGCCTAAAAGGAGAGATCAGGGCCTTCCAGGCTTGCGGGCTTTAGTACAGCCTTTTCATATGATAACCACTAGACACTTCCCTTCATACCATCTCGTAGGTCTGCATAGCCAGCTGAACCTTGTCGTCCCCAAACTCCTTGCATTTCCCATAGGCCTCCTGGATTTGCTTGAGAAGCCCTAGTTTTTCCTCTGAAGACAAAGTCCGTGCATTGCTGATATACTCCGTGGCCAACTTATCGATCTCTGACTTGAGGTCTGAAACAAGTTAACCATTAAATATGTAAATACACACATACATCAGTGACCTCCATTATGAGAGGCTGAAAGAGGAGAGCAGCTGTAGGCTTCTTTGCCTGCCCTGAGATCCCCGTGATAAAGGCAAGGGAAAGAAAAGTTGGTCAAGCTGCACGCTTCCTGTCTCGTCAACAACAGTCTCTCTCTAATCCTTACCTTCCGTCCTCTGATCCAGGTCTCGCATGAGCTGGAAGTTTCTTTGCAATTCAAATGGCAGGTTCTCAATACCTGCAGGGAAAGGAGGAGACGTGGAGAAGTCAGGTTCCCATCCACAATGCCGAGATGGGAACAAAGCTAACTGGTAACAGCACATACACCGCTCCAGCAATTCCCAGCGCCCGTTCCTGGAAGCCCATTAACGTGCTTCCGTGTCTTGGCAGCTCCAAAGGAGACAGACTATAGGAACATGACATATTTAATGCAGGAACAGAGTTCTGTGATACATACTAGTTAACAGGAACCTGCTGCCAGGCGGAAAGGACTACTTAACAAAAGCAGAAAAGCAAAATCTGTAGTGAAGCCAGTCATTACAATACAACATATCCATCCAAGAACTCCATTCAGGAGTAAAAAAAAAAGTACAACAGCTGGTAAATAATGCCATTTTCTTATTTCTATACAAGGATGTCAAAGCTGAAGTTGATCACGTCCTAATTCGCCAAAAAGTGTCTCTGCTTTAGTGCACCAATTTTGCATATGGGGCGAGGAGACACTTTGTGCAGAGCTAAAAAGCAAGTTTGAGACAAGATGGGGAGCACTGAACAGCAGTTCTAACCCCCTGTCATGTGTTCCTTGTTCTGCTTTCTGCACTGGCATCTCAGTGCAGTCTGTCCAACGCCTGAAATGATGCTATACATTGTGAATAATAAATGTATGTATGGCTCTGAATGAGCAACGTGAAGTTGATACTCAATTAATTTTCAATGCATTACGTTACTCACCCCCTGGGCATCACCAGATGCTCAACTGACTAAGTTGGTAAAAAAAATTCTCATTTCTCCATGCCTGTCTAATCAAACTGAGATCTAGTGTCACTGCATTAACCTGAAGCCCAAGCTTGGTATTTGTCACCTTTATACCTACTAAAAAAGATAAATCTCTCTTGCAGGTTTAATAGAAAAATGAAACGCACCCTAAGCATGGGCTGCTTCCTGAACCCACTCTCCAACACCAATACAGTGTAAATGAAGGGGTGCTTACCCATCATCACAACTGTCTAATACATCAGTCCTGGCAGCACTCTCTATTTTCACTGCCACACGTTTCTACAGCAGAGCCCTTTCTCTGAAAAGCCATCAGCCGTCAGGGAAGGTCTATATGCAAGAGGCAGGTTTTAACAAGCGCTACACACGGACCATGAAATTAATTCCTATGTAAGAACTGTGGGCCTCACTGTGCTCAGAAGCTCTTCCTCCGAGTTATTTTTTCGAACAAACAATATAGGAAGCTACATACAGAATGCATATAAGTAATCAAGCTTCAATGGATTTCTGTTGCCATTTCTATTTCAGAAATGCTCAGATAGAGGTAGCAGGTGTCCCTAAGTACCCAGATACATAACCACGCAGCACACACACATCGCCACCTTACAGTCAAATTAACAATGTGAAGTAAAACAATTAGCAAGTGGCAAAATTAAGGCTATCTGCACGTTCCTAAATTTGATACTTCCGTGTTGGCCTGGCATGACAGGCTCCACACAAGGTTCAAGCAGCCAACGACCACGTTACATCCCTACAGCTCAAAAAAGCATCTCAAAAGACAACAGGGACATAATGCTGAAAATTGTCATTGCTGACAAAAGGAACTTATGGCAGGGATGAAATCCAGCTTGGAAATCTCGAGACCGTGCCTTTTTCCTTCCTGCTACTCCAGATTTGTCAACTCCAAACCTTTCAATTTGTACAGCAAATGAAACATGGGTCACACTGCAGCACGCTACCCTTCACGTCTCTCCAAAGCATCCCCTGCAGAAGATAAGACAGGTATCCTCTAGGGGAAAAGAGTATCGGTTCCTGCACTGCACACAATATATCAAATTTACACTGAGTTTATTAATCCTGGAAGATCATGACTTCTACATTCTTGACTTTGTAAGTTTTAAAAGAAAAAAAAAAAAAGTCATCTTCTTTTCTAAAAAAGAAAGACAGTAAAAGTATAAATCCCACTGGGTAGTCAGCTTTCCCTCTGCAGGGCTAGAAACCTTTAGACAGAGCGAGCACCTGACAAAAACCAGTAGGATGCTATTATACAGGCAGAACAACCCCACACAAGGTTACGGCCACATAGTACAAAGATATTCTTGCAGCAGGAAAAGCTCAGGCAGGAGTTTGCTTCTTCTACAGAACCCAAAAGGGACTGTGCTCTACTTTTTACAGCCGTTACTATAGAAATCTGCCACCACCATAAACACCAGTGCATGGCCTTGTCTGGAAAGCCTCTGTCTTCCCTTTGTCTCTACGTGTCTGGCCTTGTCTTTTCAGCCCGTGCCATCTATCCTGTCTCCCCCACCTCATTACCTGCCTCCCTCCGTGCAGAGCTCTCTGCTCCCAGTGGCTCTCAGCAGTGAGGAGAGAGGTGTTACCCAGCTCTGGCTCTGCACAGACAGAATCGCATCATTTACCAGTCAAGCACCTGCAGCAATGATCTTCAGAGGTCCATTAGATGGGACTGGGGAGAAACACCCCTAACATTTGAATTCCTTTCCTGCTAAAACAGGCAAAATCATTTTATAAAACCCCAGCAAAACCTTTCAATCTGCAAATCTACTATTGGACTATCATTCCGCAACTGTTTCATCAATAAACCGGAGAAAAATGAAAGGATTGACAGAAGCAGTGACTTTATAATCAGAACTGTTATTAAGATGCTTTATTTATGCAACTGGAAGTGGAAAGAAGCTGTGTACACCACTACAAATTACCACCCAGCGAATCTGGCAAGAACAAAAAGCGTAGCAAGCTAAAGCTGCAGCTAAGCAAGTTTTAACTGAGCAACAAGCTATTGGTATGGTATAGAGTTTAACTATGGGGAAGTTTTCCCCTGTCTGCAGCTTAACTCAAAAGCTCTTACATACCCTTAAAAAAACAAGATGCTGTTCATCTCAGACTTAATCACAGTGATCAGAACGCTCACCGAAATTGCTTGGGCTGTGCTGTGCTGGCTATCAGACATCACCTAACAGTTCCATAAATACAAGCCTGAGATTTAAGATTCCATTTCCTCATTCCTACTGACACAATACACTTTCCCTCAGACTATCTAAAAACATTCATGTTATGTCTGTAATTTCATTTCCTCACGAATTTCTCCTTTTCCCTTTACAATTCATTTGCTCTTCTTCTCATTGTTAGATCCACCTAAACTTTTCATGACTGAATATTATATATATTGTAAAATATATAGTATTTTTTAATAAATAGTATATATATTTATATATATATTCTGAAATGGATCATAGTAATGAAAACACAGCCTAGAGGCATCGTTGATCACTAGAGAAGAGGGTTGTGAAGGGCAGCTCTGTCCCAGACTGGCAACAGTCTGACAGAAAAATAAAGAAAACAAAAAATGGCATAGCAGCAAGAAAGGAAGAGGAGGTTGGGGAAGATGTACTGCAAAGAAAGTTCTAGCAAGGCCAGCAGCTTGGCCCAAAGCTCGGCATTAATGCAACTGTGTCCATATCTGCACAGATCCGCTTGCAGCCCCCCTTGTTCCTGTCGCAGTACGATTATCCTGTACAGCACCAGTACAGGCCTCTCACGGAATTTTTCCCACCCCTTCCACTTCTGACTTTGTTGTCCTTTCTTATCACAAGTTAAAAGTCCCTCTAGCTACCTTCATCTTTCCTGTCCCCAGTTTTTATCCATTCATTACTCCCAATTCTTTCTTTTATTCTCCTCTTTCCTTGTAATTCCTTCCCCCATTCATTCTTCTGCAGGCTTCCAGAACCATGCTGTCTTATCCCTTAAGAGCCACACACTCCCACCCTCCAAAAGTCAGAATTCACCCCCACCCTCTTTCCCTCCCACTTATTATTTATGTCTTTTTAGAAACACACGTGGGGTACCAAGCACTGGCAACTGATATTCAGCTATTTAACTCAGATGCATGCTTAATGTATTAAAAAATGTGAGAATACATCTTGAAGCATAACCACAGTTGCTTTATTGAAGAGTACAGATTTTAGCAAACACTTTGAACACCACATCGCTGACGGCAATTAAAACACTCCTGCTTGTGCCCGGGATTGCCACAATGAGAAGGTAAGTTCTTTGCCCCCTGAGACAGGGAGTTGGCTAGGATCTTGTGGGGGAAGCACACAGGACTTTTTGGTACCCCGTGATTCTCATAATTTTGTTGTGTTTGAAGGAAACTGCAGGACAACTGGCTTACAGCCACCTTCAGGAGCTTCCTTGATTCCTCATTAAGGGGCAGGATGTCTTGTGCATCCCTCCCTTTAGAGGGTATAACCCTTTTAAAGCGCTGTTTCTATTCTACCCTGTGTTCTAAGAGAACTGTTTATGTTACTACACAAGTTATTGAAACTGGAGCATGAGCAAACATATACCTTTCTCGCTGTTTAAATATGGCTCAGCCCTATTGCAATGTATGCAGCCTGAACTGTAACATCATCCCCAAAGCACCTCTGTAAGGGCTTTTACCCACGGGGTACTAAGGTGGCACAGGAGACTGACCCACCTGTGGACACTCAAGACATATGGATGACCTGTGGCCATGTCACATAACCCGAGCTCTGGGACAGTGCACTGCACACTAGTCCACGCAGGTGTATCTACCTCAGGCACTGGCCAAAGAAAGAGGTATCAGTCAGCAACGACAGTCACTGTAACAGCCACAGAAACCTAATACTCCCCCAAAGAGTGGGCCCTTTCCTTGGGGGGGAGGGCTCTTTTTTGCCTTTTTCTTATAATGTTAGTTCACGACAACAGCATCCATAGCCAAGATGGTAGGTAATGTTATTAAGTCTCAGAAAAGGCACCTTAATTGCTATGTTAAAGATCAACCTTGATTTCAGAAGCCTGGAGGACCTGGAAGGACTAACACATCAAATGAGACTTGCACCACTCCAGGCATTCCCACATGTCACAGATCTCCAAGGGCAGGGATCGCCACCAAAGAGATCACAGGGCTGTTTGCCAAAATGGTCACATCGGATTTGCTGTTGAGTAAGTGAAGAAATGCAGAGAAAATGCAGTATGCTTTGTCTTGTGAAGGCATCTTGTGTCAGCTCTGATAAAAATACCAGTCAAAAACCAAATCAATTCTAAACAAACTGGTCATTAACGATAATAAATGTATTAGCTTAGTGTGGGCCGCATCAGTAGCTTTCACACAGAAACAAATGATGCCTATGAATCACCAAATCCTCTCCCCTGCATGTGATCTTTTGTAATTTTCCATAGATCACGTGTGCTGCATCACAGATGCAACTAATCCAAAGTCTCAGTAAGGTGAAAGGCATCTTTCACTACACGAAAATGAGGTTGAATATAGAAACAATTTATTAACAGATTTGCATATCTGAAGTATGATGCGAGAGACTTCAGAGACAAGAACAGGAGGGGTATGGCTACACGCTACACTGGGGAAGGGATAAGAGTAATGACAGTAGTGAGAGATAAAAGAACTGCTGGGGAATTTGGAAGGCAGCAAGGACTGGGAAGGAATCAAGGGCTAGCCTACAGCAAGTTCTAACATCACACTCATGCCCTCTAAGAGTATTAAGATGACAATACACATCACACCCTCAGTACGCTGAAGGCATCCTAACAGATGTAGCTATTTTGAAAGAACAATCCTATTTTACTGGGTTGGCTAATGTCATCAAGGAATGACAGGACATTCCCATGTCAGTTGTAGTAGAAAGATGATGACTTTCAAAAGGGTGTGTGCCGCTCCTGTCGTTCCATGCTTATGCTGGCCTAAGTTTTCTAGTGTAAGTTTTCTAAATGTATGTATTTCGAGGGTGCCCAGCATAAAGGAGCTCTGTGATCCTCTCGAAAATTCCAAATATGAAAAAAAAACCAACAAAAAACCCCAGTGTTTGCATCTCATCTTCTGGAAAATCTGTATTAGTCACCCTTCCTTTCTCCCCCTCAAAGCCTTCACTACAGTATTTCTAACTGAGGATGAGAGAAAATACTGAGCCAAGCACAGTAACTGAATTTTCAGCAAGCATAAACTCCTCTACTAAGTCGTCATGTATATTCAATCCTCTCATCACAAAACACGAGGTCTTCTTCCTTTTAATTCTTCCTCCATTCCCTTCTACGTCTTTAACTCCATTGCACCCACAGTTTCTCCCCCACTAAAGCTGTACTGCTTTCTTGGCGTGAGGGAAGGCACTTAAGATTCTTGCTTTCTCCCCCCAGAAGCGGGCATAAAATGGTTTAAAGACCAGGAGGAGGATAATATTTGAAGAAATGGAAATCTTTTCATGCTTAACTTCAGCCACTGAAGAGAACTGCGGAAAGAGCTGTGCTCAAATTAAAACACTCAGGAAGAAGAGAACTGGAAGACAAAACTTTGTTCTATTGCTTGGTCTATGAATCCTTTGGTTCAGTAGAGTAGATGAAGGGGTAACTTTAGGAGGATGAAGGAAGGAAGGTGATCAGCATAAACAAGGAGTTCCTCTGTCAGGATGTTCAGCAGAGAAGGAATGCATGCATTCTTCTGCTGCAAAAACACCTGCTAGGAGCATAACGCATTTCAGACAGATATGCTTTGCAATTAACAGCTTAGGGCAAAGACAAAGGCATGTCTTCTCCTAGGTCTAAACCCAGTTTCAAATCACAGCAAGGACTTGAAAGCTACTGAAATACCAGACCTAAGAAACCGCCAGACATTTGGTACTGAGAGAGCTGTGTTTAACTTAGCTATTCCACAAAAATATTCTGGGAAAGAACTTCAGGCATTCAAAGCAGAGGACTGAAAATTCATGACTTGAAATGTCTGAGGCTGTACACACACCTCTGTCAGAGCACTCGTGCATTTGAACAGATAGTTTCTACCTACCTGACCACATGAGATTTTTATACAAGGTGTTTCTCATTCCCAGTGACTGAGCAGTGATTCAAAGTTGTATTTTATTCTCTCTGTTCACACACAAAGAAAATAAACTAAAATTCATACTCTGAGTCACACGTACATGACCCAAACCTCAATCTGAAAATAGCCTTTTCAAGGCGTTCATTACTGTGACGTTAGAACACTTTTTTGCAATGCTGCTGTGGAGTAGCCCTCTTCCCTTACCAATAAAATGAAGGTCAAGAGATTTACTGAGGGGAAGAGATTAAAGCCAAGAAGGCCAGCAAATTACAAACACACCTCTTGAAATGTCTAAAACCGCTACGTAGCCTGACTCTGAAGAGTTATCTGTTTAAAACAGACTTCAGTTGTAACTTGAGGGAAGCACAACATGTGAAAGGAGAACCTGTATAAAGCATGACCCCCAAACTAAACACGAAAGTCAAACTCCCTTTGTCAGAGGGGTATTCACCTGCCTCAAACCTGAGGCCACCTTTTTTCTTCCTACAATCACTTAATTCATTATACACCTTTCCTTTCTTCAAGAATTTGAAGAGGTCCTACAAACAAATGCTCTCTTTCATCACACTCTCCTCATTCATTCCCTGAGCAGATCCAGTCAGTAAAGGATATGAAAGAGAATCTCTGTGGGAGGAGGGAAACAACCCAAAATCAACTGAAAACCGTGTCTGCATTAGTCCTGTAATACTGAAAGGATTCCATTCCAAGAAGTAAGTGTAAATATTAGCCTTCTTCAACAGAGATGACCAAAGGTTCTGGACTATTTATTTGTATCAATTTTCAGGAAGTTTTGGAACATTAGTGAACGACTTCAAAACAGAAAAGAATGATTAAAAAATATTGAAATAATTAACAAAAGAAAAAAAAGAAAAAAAGGGAAGGAATGAATGAGGGGGAAGGTGAATGCCTTCAGGCAGGCGTGAATAGAAATGGAATAACTGATCCTAGATCATCTCAAAAAAATAAATGACAGCGAAAATATAGATTAAGTGTTAAAACAAACTTGCCTGACTGGACCTTTTTTGGTAAGAATATACATTTCATCAGTGAAAAGATTTTCTTGGTAGTGATTAAACTACAACTTGCATCAAATACTCTGGTTAGTATTAGAAAGTATCTGGCATAACAAGCTA
>VXBJ01006300.1:724107-734798 GCA_013400055.1 Nycticryphes semicollaris | reverse complement strand
CAAACATAAGATATTTTAAAATAAGTACTTTACATGGCTACATAAGCCTTTAGAATGTGTTATAAAGAACTATCAGCAGTGGCTGTACCACCCCTGCAACACACACAAAGCACTTTTCGACCCAACGAAAGACAAGTTTGTCACTTGGCAGTGAGATACAAACTGGAGGAAAGAGAACGGAAGGAACAGACCACTGGGACAGCAAGAGACAGCCTGACTGCAAACAGATACTTGCCATCAAGACTTCACAGAGAGTAGGAACGAGCAACGTTAAGTGATGGCTAAAGGATACTGGACCATATTTCTAAGAAACAGAAAGACTCTAGATGGTAGATAGTCACCTGAATACAAGCTTCCAGCTGCAACACAATGGTGAACAGGGATAAGGGCACAACGCCACAGAAGAACAATAACCCGACTTCTTTAGTTAGTACCACAAAGAAGACCAGTTACTAAAGGACTGTACGCATTTTCAGAGAGTCAGAAGTTCAAGTAGGATGTTCAAATATTAGAGCAGGCTTGAAGAACAAGATGGCTAATTAGAAAACTGAAAAATATGTTATTGCAGGCAATTTTTTTTTTCCTAAGTTACCAGAAAGAAGGTTTAATCAATTACAATCTACACAGGGAAGGAATTTTTAATAAGGAGACACTTCAACATGGCAGATAAAAGGCATTGTAGGTACAATGACTAAATATTAGAACTGTGCAAATTAACAGACAAAATTCACAAAACCACGACAGAAAAGCCTATCAGCAAACTAACTTACTGAGAAGGATGGTCTTTAACTGGAAGTACTACAATTCACGTGATGTGCTTCTCTGAAAAAAAAAACTCTAGATGAAGCATAACATCTGTCTTACAATCAGCTAACAAAGGGAATTAATGTTGCACATACTATAAAGGCCACCAGACAAAACTGAAAAAGGTCTTAAGAGCTCTAGGAGTATATGAAAATGGCTAAACAATCACAGTGAATATTGTCTTATTGTTCCTAACATTTCTGTAGCCAGATTTTATTTTAGTACTTTTAGATTGTGCAGATTACTTTTTAAGTGAGACACTTGAAAAATGACAGTCTACACCCCCACTTAAATATCCATCTTCAACAGGAGAAAAATTGCTAATTCAATTGCAGGATGACACATCTCAGTTGATAGAGAAAATAAGAGTTTGTTGTTTTCTCTACATGCTCGTACTAGAAGTAAAGAGAGGAGTTTCCAGGGGGTTCATCCATTTTAGTTGACAGTGACACAGATGTGTTTGACTTTGGAGGGAGCGCTGTCTAGCCACCAAGCTCACCCACAGCTTCCTTCCTCTCCGACCTAGTATCTACCATACTTCTCCACGCTCACTCCTGCATCTTTCTGATCTCTTCCTACCATGCACAAATCCTGGCCTTTCACCTCTATATCTTCACACTGCAAGATCTTACTCAAAAAACACTTGTGCTCTCCCAGTAGGAAAATGCTGCATCCTCTCTGGGCACTTACTCATTGTCCACCTGCTTCTTCCCCCTCTTGCTGAGCCCCTGTTCTCCCAACTCCTGACCATCTTTGCTGAGAGGCCTCAGCCAACTGCAGTCTTCCATAACAGAATAAGAAAAACAGAATAACATACATCTTTGCTCAGCATTCCTTGCTCCTCTCTAACAATCTGCCTCTTCATCCAACTTTTCTTCCTGGCTTTTGCATCCTCCTTCCTCACAGCTCCTAGATCCTTGCCTTTAGCTTCTTTTCAGCTTTCACTTTATTTATTATGGTTCTTAAACTTTTTTTTTGCCATAATTCACAAGAGATTTGAGCCGTGCAGACACAAGGAATGAAACCCTTCATCTTCATATTGACATATTATCAGCTTTGTGTTCTACGGGAAACTTAGTGTAACAAAACTTTTAAAGAACCAAGCTCCAATGTTTCCAAGCAAACAGCAAGAGATTTAACTTGGCCAGGTATAATGAAGTAAAAGATACATTACCAGAACTACCATGCTTTAAAAACACCACACCAACACCACTCTCCCATAGCATTAACATCAGATCAGAAAGAAAACATAGAAAGAGTTTTCAAAGAGCAGATTACTAGATCTTAACTCATTTCATGCCCTCAAAAACGACTCCTCTGATTAGCCTACTTGACTATTTCAAGAACACAGGGACAAAACACGCGTTGAAAGTCATATCCCCCAAACGGGCAGACTTTGACAACGTTATAAGCACCTTAAAGCAGGATGGTGTTTTATGAGGATTCTGATAACGTCACCAAGTCCTTTAGTATTTACAGACCACTTTTTCAACCAACGAACCAGGACTGCGTTCTCACAGCGAATGAACCTATGGAAACTACCTTACTGCATACACAAAACTTATCTTTGGCTTCTTTTCACCAGCCCGGCAGTTTATCCCGGCAAAGCCACCCAGGGCCAAGCTGCCGCTCCCGAAAAGCGGCCGGAGCAGCACCGGGCTCCTTCCTCCGAGAATAAACTTGGTACTCGCCGCCGGTGCCGGCGCGGCGCCCGCAGAGGGTAGCGGGGCCGGCCTCCCGCGGCAGCTCCAGCCCCTGGAGACGAAGGAGCAGCCCGTACCGACGCTCCAGGCGGGCCGCTGGACCCACCGTTTCCAACCGGCCCCGAGACGCCCCTCCGCGGCGGACGGGGCCTCTCTGCACGGCTGCGGGACCGGGGCCCTCATGGCTCAGCCGGGGACAGCCGGGTAAGGATGCTGCCTGAGAGGCTCCGGGCAGGCCACGGGCGCCCCGGGGACCGGTCAGCCCCCAGGCAGAGCTCGGCCCCACACGGGGCCCCGCCCCGAGCCGCGCTCTCCATGCCCTCGCCAGGGCGGCCCCGGCCGCGGCCCTCAGCCCCGCCCCCGGCAGCCCTTACTGTCCAGGTAGTGCTCCAGGTACATCCCCGCCGCCATCTTGGGCCCCGCACACACAGCCACTTCCGGCGGCAGCCGGACGCCGGCGCCCCACCTCCCTCCCGGAAGCAGCGGAGTCCGGCTGCGGAACCCGCTTCCGTCCGCCTTGCTGGGCGCTTCCGCTTCGCTGCAGCCGCCATTTTGGGCTCTGCGGGGCTGCCTGGGGTGCCGGCTGCTTCACTTGGCTGGGTGCTTCCTGCCCGACCGCCGCCTGAGGGCTGCGCCGGGGCTGACGGAGGGAGGGTACCTTACGGGATCAGCCCGGTTCCCCCTCCGGTGCTGGTTGCGGGAGGAGGCGGCGGACTCCGCCGCAGGGAGCAGGCCCAAGGCTGCCTTGATCCGACTCCCCTGAGATAAGGGAGAGTAAATAGCTGATGCCTTCATACCTGCCCCAAAAGAACCAGGTTTCATGTTTCGAAGGCTACAGAGACCTCTCAAATAATTTTCAACAGCCTAGTTGAGTCATCTGGGTGAGAAAGTACTGTCTGTTACAGCACTGAATCGTCCTATTCATCACACAACTCACCAGTGACAGCTACTGTATTATAAACAGAGACTGTCTTTGCTGTAAAATAATAGCAGTGTAAACTGAACATACCTAGCAAACCAAACAAGCAATGAAATAAAGTTAAACATAGGAGCACGCCATTTTTCCTTATCTTGCCAGGCCCACTTTCTTGACCATTTACCGCGAGTCATTTTGTGGTTAGAGACCCTTTTGCTGCAGAGTTCAGGAACCCTTCCCGGGGTGGTTCTTCGCTAGTGGCTGCCCATGACATGGTGTGGAACTGTGGTAGGTCAACAGCATGAAGGAACTGAGGCAAAATTACTTATTTTGAGCCTTAAAAGCCTACAGTGTTCAGGATCGTTGTTTCAAGAGGTCAGTGTTAATTTAGCATACTATGCTGCTTAGGAGGCACTGGGTTTGTTTGGCAAACGTTAACATTTCACCTGCCTTTCTCCTGCTCACTGACCTACATCCTTAAGCTTTTTCCCCATAGAGTGTATAATGATGGTTGTTGCTCAAGACTGTCCTGAGAATTGACCAGACTTGTTTCTGTTCCTGTGTGGCCTGATGTAGGTTTTCCTGTTCTGGCAGGGGGATTAGACTAGATGATCTTTCAAGGTCCCTTCCAATCCCTGAAATTCGGTGATTCTCTTTCCTCCCAGAGATCTTCTAAGGCACTGTGCCTTTATTGATTGGGATATACCAGGACTAAGTCTTCCAACATCCTGCAATGAATGCTGAAGGGCTCTTATAAAAATGAATTGCAGCTGCTTGAATTATCAGCCACGGTGTTGTTACACTTTTTGGTTAATTCAGAGATCCACCGTGTTCTGAAGATGCAGTGTTTTCCAGTCCTATAAGTCATTTAAGTTATTCATAACACTTTTAATTATTCAAAACACATTTCCAGTTCCTGTGTGAAGCAGCTGGCTTTGGTTAGCTGAACATTATTGTTAAGCCTCGCTTTGTTTTTAAAGTACTTCAAAATTCTTGTACAAGTTGCCTTACACACTTAAAGAGGATGTGGCTGTTGCAGCAGAAAAAAAAAAAGTCAAAAATCCGCTTGCTATACCATGGCACAGTACTGAGCCAGAGTATCCCAAATGCATCCTGCTTGGAGCTACCAGGTTGAATGGTGCTGATGTTGAGAAATGCATTCTTAGGCTTTGCCAGTTTGGTTTAGAGACCACCTGGGAATCCAATCTTACCCTTCATGCCAAGGCTAGGGAGGGAGACAAGCTCCCTCTGGGCTTGTTGGTGCTGCTGATACAAAAGACGGGGAACAGAGAAGACACTTGCTTAAAATCAAACTTGTAACATAGTAAAGTGGACAAAAGCAGGTTTAACTTCATTAACCGCCACTGTGAAGTTGGAAAACAAAGAGGAGAGGCAGTTTTGTGTACCTGTGTGGTCTCACAGCAGCAAAAACTCTTCCAATCCAGCAAAAACCTAGTTCCCGAGTTCTGACTCTCAAAGTTTGCCGTCTCTCCATTTCTGCTTTCTTCACAAATCCAAGGCACTGAGGTTCATGGAGAATTGCATTGCTCAGGGTTCCGGGTACATCTTCACTCACAGATGGAGCGTTACCACAGCAGTTATTTGGTGAGAGGTCTAATACTTTTTTTGAGAGTAAACACTTCTGCAAGTGGAAATCCTAGCATGGGCGCAGATGATTTTACAGGAAAATGCTTTCCCAGCTGGAATATGCTCTAGAAATACATGAATATTTATGTCTATCCTCACCCTGCCTTGTCTATGGATACTCAGGCTAACTATTGTACTAACAAAGTCACACATGTGAACCCCAACAGTTATTGCACACCATCCCCTCCTCCCCTGACCCTGGAGTGCGTTACTTCAATTATATCCTATTGTTAAAACTAGTAAATACTTCCTAATTAAATGAGGGACCTGACTGAGGAGCAGGAGCTGTGCATCTCACAAAAGGAAGCTAAACGGCCTGCCGAGGTAGTCTAGAGTAGTGGTTCTCAACCTTTATTGATCTACAGATGCCTCTGTATTTTCCCTTGGAAACATAAACATCTGCACATCGAACTTAAGCCTCCAGCTTTTCAGTTACCTCTCAGACCCCCTCTTAAATGGTTTCCAAGGACCACAAGGTGAAGGCCAGCGCTTGAGAGGGATCCTTAGGCATATCCCAGCAGGAGACCCACAACTTCAGAGTCTTGTTTGATTCCCTTTTTGCTGTAGAGGTGCACATTCAGCTCTTCTTACTCTTTAACATTCTCACTGCAGAGATCCCTGCTCTGCTATTCCTTCTCTTCAGGAAAGACTGGATGTACCCACACTTCATTCTCGCAACCATCCAACAACAGATCTGCAGCACGTGCCCCCAAGGTGATTAATCAGCTTTGCAAATGAAAGAAGATGCCAAAGGCGCCAGATTATAGCTGTGTCCGCGTTCCAAAAACGTATCCTAATGCAGTAGCAAAACTAGGCATAGACTCTAGTTCTTTGGTGTCATGATTTCTTTTCTTGCATTTTTTTTTCCATTAATTACACAGACACTACATGAAATCGAAATGTTTGTTGGACCAAGTTACTACATCTCTCTAGTACTTTGGTGTTCTACTATACAGAAACAAGAAACCATGCACACAAATTTAATCTTTTGTACCTGAAATGATGATTGAACAGGTACCTATCTTGTAGTTAAGGAAGTGTACAGAGCAATTTCATTCTATGTTCTGAAACTGCACTAGTAAACTTGGGCAGCTTTCAGGTACATCACCTGCAAAATATTAGAAGAAAACCCTAAACACGATATATATCCTTTAGTTGATATAAAGATGATAAAATAATCAATAAAAATATAGAAGACAGGCAGAATCTCATAATTATATTCTATATTAGGAAGAAAGTTGGATGATGTAGACAAATCTGTGAAGTAATGAAATACTACCTATTGCCAATGAGATTTAGGAAGATGTTTAGTTCTACCCATTAAATAATACATCCTAGAAGTTGCATAGCTAGAAACTGACAATCAATAATTTTAAAAGAATTATCTGGCAAGCAGATGGAAGCAATGGGCTTTCTTTTCCAAACCACTTTGGAGCTCTGAATGCGTTTGAGAAGACCAGCAAATACTTTGACTTGAAAAGTATCTGAAAAGTAAATGGGATTATCCAGGTTGCTGTTAACACCAGTTAACCGAACACTGATTTGGCAAAATGGCAGTCTGATCGATAGGGGTTGCACTCAGCTAAGAAACGAAACGTAACACTATTTGTTTTAATGTCAAGAAAAAGGTCTTGTTAAAAGAACTACATATCCTTTTATCACAATGTAAGTTTGGAGGCTCACGATAACCGTCTAGGCCTAACGTAGCAAGACTTGTAACTCAACACTCCCCAGCTCGGTCATTCGTAAAGGAGCAAGAAAAGCAATACAGAAGTACTACCTGATGGAGCCAAGCCTTTCTTTGAGACACCTAAGCCAGCTCAATTTCATTTAGCTGTTTGGAAAGATGAATACAGTGACTTGATCACGGTCTTTTGTAATTGATTACAAAAGGAAAAAAGACTTCTAATAGCAGAAGACTTTGATGCACTGAACACAGTCGTAACAAGACCCTATGGATTAAAAAAAATAAAAGTAAAATAGAATGGCAGTTTTAATGGCAGTGATAACCAACAAAAAATTCTAATAAGGGACATGGTTGATTAACCATAAGGCTTTAAATTATGAAAGTCTTAAATCTTTCTTGAAGATTTAACTGAATTACAGACCAGTAATACTATCATTAGTCACGGCTGAGATTCAGTTACTGTTTGTGGGTGACTTTTCTAAATGATTTCCAGCCTACGTGATGTTTCCTTTTAAAGCAACGATAATTTGCAAAATCCAGCTAAGAACAGACAACCAATTCAGTAAAGGACAAAAAGAAAAAGTGCTACTGCCTTCCAGCAAAGATACAAGATGCAGCCTAATCCAGAACTCCAGAGTCATTGTCAAGTCTTCTTGGGTACAGACATATAAAAACAAATAGATTGGCATCACAAAGAAAATCGCAGGGGCAAAGAATTCAGAGAAGCTGAACTCAGGAAGCTGAAGATCACGGGATCTTGTTAAGAGAATCTTCCACCCTTGTGAGTGGGAGTTCAATAATTGAACCGTTGCTTGCTTGAGAGCACAAAGCTGAAAAGCTGCAGACTGTGGAACCCGAGGCTTCATCCCAACACGGAAGAGTTTTTTTATAGGTGTTACATTTTGCATCCCGCAGGTACCAACTGTAGGTTTTAAACCACCTGAAGCACTTTGAGGATGTTAAACAGCCTTAGGAATCCAAAGAGGAAGACCTAATCCAAACTGAAATAAGTGACAAAGATAATGAGAGTACACTATCTTCAATTATTTCTACACCAGCAATAGGACTCTGGGTAAACAGAGAAGGAAGAAATTGAGATAAAAAAAAGAGGCCTGGAATAAAGTGGGAAAGTCCCTTTGTGAAAAATCATTAGCTTGTTCCTGGGCAACAGTAAAAGCTATGGGAGCATCAGCACCTGCACTAACACAAGCAATAATACCTTTGGAATAACCATTAACACAGGAATTGTACAGCCTTAAATACAAGATGGGTCCCCATGCCAGGTAGCAGATTTCAAGAAGGGGAAGAATAGCAGACACTAGAAAACACCACCTCAAACCAGGGACCGGGAGAGGCGATTTCAAGCACCTTTAACATCTAAAAGGAAAAACCACTGCAAGGAATTTTAACTTGTGAGCCATTTCTCAGGGAATTCAAAGTTGGCGAAACATCTTTCCAACTTTTAAAACTGCAGCTTTCTTAATGCAAGACACTGCACCCAAAACAAGTCAACTTTTCAGACTTCAAGGTAATGCATACAAGAGAAGAGAGCAACTTGAGTTAAACTCCCAATTTTGTCCTGTTCGTATGGAATATGGACATGCAGAAGAGAGCCACAACCAGTAATAAACCTGGACTGAATCTGAGCTAAGTGAGCAAAACTATAAACTGAGTTGTCCATGAGAAAAAAGAGATCTGGCAAAAAAAATGTGAATGCAACTCTTCTGTCAGAAAAATTTATTACGTGGCCAAAACCCCCTAATTTCACAATCAGGAAAAGGAAAACTTTTGGTAAAATCTCACCCTGGGTTCAGTGAGAAAGTCTGTGAACAAGAAGAAACAATTTTAAAAAACCTCCAAAGCTGGAAACATAACACATAGAACAGGGGAAGGCCAGACAGCAACCAACATAAACTAGACATTATAAAATAGAGAAAATTGTTAAGTAAAGCTTAGTGGCTAGCAAAACTACTGGTAATAGGAAAGAGATTTTGGATCTTTCATTCCTTTCTTTAAATAATAATAATAATAAAATAATCTTACTAATAGTACTGTTCCATGTTAGATAAAACCAGTGAAAATGCTAGTGACCCACAACAGGGGAAATCAGTCAACAAATACTTCCAATTCCATACTCAGAAAGAAACAGGATGTGGCAGTCACATGAAAATAGCAACTTCTACCCAGTACCTTAGTATCAGAGTGGGAGATTAGACAACAGCTTTTAGGAATGTGTATTTTTAAGTCGGCAAAGAAATAGGAGTCCTAAAAGAGTCCACTAACAAGCTCTCTAGCCCATTGATCCAGATTTTAATTAAATTTCAGATATTAGAGAAATACCTTAAGACATTCATGACAGTATTCCCAAAAGGCAAATAAAATAACTCCATGTCAAAATTATGGAAAAGTTGTTGAGATGAAGAAGTTGTGAATAAAAAATAAGACCTATAACCCAAAGGTCATACAGATTTTTGTAGGGAAAAAAAAAAAAGAAAAATTCTTAGATGACATCACTATACATTTGGTTTAACAAAGGGGACTGCATAGGTGCAACATACTTAAATTTTTGTAAGGCATTGACCTAGCACCATAAGTCAAAAAGATTTACTGTACATAATCACATACCGAGAGGATTAAGAAATGCCTAGCCTGCGAGTCTCAACAAGAAGCTAATAAAAAGTTGCACTGAACGATGCTTTTCAAGTTAGCGTAGGTCAGATGCGATACAGCATTTTCAACCTGGACCTGAAAGTAAAAAATAACATCCGATAGTTGAGGGGGGGGGTGTGACAAAACTGGGAAAGTGGCGAGTAACCTGGTCCAGCAGTAAGCCAGGTCCATTCACACAAACTGGACTTTGATACAGCCTCACGTTAAGTATCTAGGAAAGAAGAACTCAAGACCATACCTGTAGAAAAGGGGAAACGCTATCACGGAAAGCCGAGACTTCGGATGATCTAAGGGTCCCACCAGACAAGCAGCTCACGTGAGCTCCCGTGTAATGCTGCGAGAAAAGGGCCAAGGCGATCCTCTGCAGACTTAAGGCAAAGGGCAGGGGGAACTTGTCCATGGCACTGGGGCTCGAACACTCAATTCTGGAAGGAACATTTTTACAAGATACCGAAAAAGTTGACAAGATGTAGAAAGAAAAGACAAGAATAATTCATGGGCTGGAGGAAATCCCTTACAGTGGAAGATTTAAGGAGTTCCGTCTATTTAGCATGTCAAAAAGCGGACTGAGAAGTGACATTACAGTGTTTAAATACCAGTCCAGGAGAAAAAGCCCCACTGTGCTCTAAGGCTCCCTGAAACAGCGGGATGGACACATCCAAAACTAGCAAGTGGAAGCCAAAGCCATACAGATCCAAAGGAGAAACAGGGCTTAAGTATTTGAACAGTGAGAACATGAAGCCCTTGCAGCCGGCTACCAACGGAAGAGGTTCTCTGCATCCCAGCGCCTCAGAAATCAAGCCAATGCATTTTGTCAGCACGTACTTCAAACACATGTTAGTCCTCAGGGCTCAGTACAGCATTAATGGGTTGAAGTGTCACCTGGAAAATACAGGAGTCAAATCAGACAGCTTCTTCTAGCCTAACCTATGGATCTACAAAACGCTTTCACTGTTTGCAGCCAACCCTGGTGACTAAACACAGACAAAAAAAAGGTTTCTGCCACAGGCTCCGCAGGTACAGAGGGCAGAGCTCCTCGTTTTCCTCGTGCGAAACGCAAAGGCTGCCCAAAGGCAGGGATGTGCCTACCCTCGCGTCCGCCCGCACAGCCGCTCGGGATTCACAGCGGCAAGATGCTCGTGCAGTGGTCTGGTGCAGGGGGAAGGAACACACGTCACAGGGGCCAGGGTGCTCGCAATAGCACCTTCAAGGAGCCTTTTACACCAATTTATTTCTATACAAGGTGGTTTTAAAAAAAAAAAAA
>VXBJ01006300.1:701215-722423 GCA_013400055.1 Nycticryphes semicollaris | reverse complement strand
GGTGATGTCAGGATGGTTCTTTGGGGGGGGGGGGGGGGGGGGGGGGGGGAGCAGGGAGGAGAGGAGGAGGAGGAGGAGGAGGAGTACAAGCTGCTAGGACATCATCCACAACAGGGAGGAAGAGCAATGACCAGGAACCCACATTCCTACAGGGCCTCGGCCATCGTGCTGCTCAGACAGCTGGGAGAGAGAAGCAGCAGCCAGTTCAGACAGATTCCTCTCTATTGCTCTCCACCAAGGGAGGAGAAAGAGTGCGATACTCCACAGCCCTCGGGCAGTGTAGGCACCTGTCCGGCCCAGAGAACATTCCTCACCTCTCCCCCCTTGCCCTGCCACTGGTCTCACTTTCCACTGAGGAGAAGGAAGTTTCTCCCATCCAGTCCTTGGGGCAGGACAAGCGAACCCCTCCTCCCTTTCACAAGCAGGAGGGACAGGAATGGATATTTCTCTCTTAGACACTCAAGGAAATCCTCAATAAACCCCATCCAGCTGTGAACCCTGCCAACATTCTTCTGTGGCCTGCTGAAAGCATGTGTCCGAGCCCCTGTACGTACAAGGACCATCTCTCCATCCCATCCACCATGCATGTCTCAACACGCACCCCCCCTTCATACGCATTCTACAGTGAGAGAAGGCAAAACGGGGGCCTTTCTTTGGGTTTGAAAGGAGGGGCTCTTGCATGAGGAAGTGATCCCGGCACAGGAAAGGGGCTCTTGCACAAGGAAGCATCCTCCTACCAGGCAGGCTGTTGCACAGAAGGAGCACCCCCTTGAGACAGGCTGTTGTTCAAGGGGCTGCCATGAACAGGGTTACACGGCCAGAAGAGGCTGTTGCAGGAGGAGAGGCCGGAGACTGTTGCACGAGGAGGGCCGCTGCACAAGCGGTGCCCCTGGGCGCAGGCTATGCACAAGAGGCTTTCTGCTCCCTGGGTTGAGGTCTCTCTAGGAGCTGGAGAGGTGCTCCACTTGGATGGCGCTGGTGCTGACAGTGAGGCAGATGTCCTTGTGATGCTCTGAAGTCTTGTAAGGAGTCAGGTCAAAGGAGCACTGGGGGGGAGGGTTGGGTTGGTTAGTGTCTCCAGAAGGGCCCCCTGCTGCCCCCCCGCCCTGCGGCTGGAAGTGCTGCTGCTGCTGAGAGGCCTGGGCTTGCGCCTGAACCACCTGCTGCTGTGGGTCAGGGATGTTGTGTTTCCGCATGTGCTTCATCAGGTATGTCTCCTGCAACAGGAAAAATGGTGTGAGAGGAGGGGGGGACAAAAGCCAAAAAGCCAAAGCCAGTGGGGAGGGACACAACAGCTCAGGGGAGCTACTCCCGTTGGACCTGAAGGAGCTGCTCCCTGGGAAGCGTGTCCGCTTCTGCTACCCCCCAGGGCAGCAAACACTCACCGAGGTGTAGGCCCGGCTGCAGATGGAGCAGGTGTAGACCTTGGCGTGTTTCACCGTGTGTGTAGCCAGGTGAACCTCCAACGAGGCGGCATCCGTGTACGCACGGTGGCAGTTGTGGCACTTGAAAGGTTTGTCTTTGTTGTGCTGCCGTCTGTGGGACTGGTGGGGGCGCAGCAGGGTGGCGGAAGGAGAAAGCAAGCACAGGGAAGGAAGCAAGTATTAATACTGGAGAAGGCTTTCCCTCTGACACCCCTTTCCAGCCACAACCCAAGCTCCCTGGGGCCCTGCCTGCTGATCCCTCAGCAGGTACAGCTGGCTCCTACTGTAGGGGACAGAGTTTCTCCCTCCAGCCCACCACATCTTCCCTACAAATGCCCGTTTTTTCTCGGGCATGCTAGGCACTTGAAGAGCACAGTCTCGTAACTCTCCACAGCCCCCATCATCTCAGTCTCCACACAACTCTAACAGCCTTTTCCTTTTCTCTTCTCTCCTGTCTCACTACACATTTGCTCCCCCCATCTGTCACTGCCCTTCAGGGCAGGATCTCCTTTAACTGCTCGCAGACATTTACAGCTCTTTGCCATTTGGCACGCCTTACAGTTCCCCTCCTCCAGGATACTGCAACAGGACACACCACCTCTGCTTCCCTAAACCTGCACTCGTATGTCCTCCATTTTCTTGTAAAATAAATCAAAAAACCCAAAGACATACTCAGATTTTATTCTGTGTGACACTTATGAAAAATCTTGTCCCAGCTAAATTAGAAAACTCTGCAGAACAGATGGGAGGAGCTTTACCAAGGTCTCACCTCCTTCAAGTGAAGTTTACAATTTTTCAGGATGAGACTGTTCAAGAGACTTCTTTGGGTTACTAGTGCCACAAAAGCCAGGAATCTCTCCCCACCCAGTGCTTTAACAGCTTTTCTCTATTCTCTCACTCTTTTCCCAGCTGCCCCAACTTCTCCCATCTCCTGCACTACAGGCAAGCAGTCTCTCCTTCCACTTGACAGCTGTCCTTGCCCCACCACCACTGGTGAGCGGGACAAGCCCAGACCCTTACCTGCAGGTTGGAAAGCTGGGTGAAAGCCTTTTCACACCCAGGGTGAGCACATTTGTAGGGTCGGTCCCCGGTGTGGATACTGTTGAGGAGGAAGAGCACAAATGGGAGGCATTGAGCAGGCAGGCAGGGCAGACTGCCAGGGCCCAATGCTGCGATCAAATCTCGCAGCCACTCAGGAGAGCAGGGAAGAGGATGATGTTGCCTCCAGATGCTGTTCTGTCTGGACAAAGAGAGCTCTACCCAGCTCCTGTGTCCAGCTAGAAGTTAGAGAAGATAGGCAGCCAAGCAGATTTCAGAGAGTGACTAGGACTGAGGAGCAAGAGCTTACAAATGCCTGCCCAGCTTGGCACAAGGGACACCCGAAAATGGGTTGAGAAGGGGTCTGGAGGTCCAGGCTCCCTGCTCCAAGCTCAGGAGTCCTCTGTGACCAAGAGGAGTCTGTTCTCATGCTTCCACAGTACCAAGAAAACAGCTCTGTTCCTTCTCAGGATAGACACTCCAACACTTTTCCCTTCACAATATCAGGCTGAGATCACCTACAGTCTTCATCCGTCCCTGTCCCCCTGCAATGCCAGGAGAAGCTTCCACACACTCAGTCCAACCCCCGTGGTGCCAGGCTGGGATCCCCTACGGCCAATGCCTCTCTCTCTCTATTGCTCTCTCTCTCTGTGCCCCCCGCGGTGCAAGACCAAGGATCCCCAGGGACAGCACGTGCCCACCTCAGCCCTGACGTGGTCAGTGTCTCCTGCGCAGCCTCCACTCCGTCCACTCTGGTGGGTCACCTCCTTCTGTGGGTGCAGCCGGCCGCGTTCCCCGCCCGCCCCCCGCATGCTTGGCGCGCGTGCTCCACAGGTGCATGCCGGCAGCGCGGGGGGGCCAGGGCCAGGCCCCCAGCCTCCTCTGGCCCTTACCGTGTGTGCTGCTGCAGGTGGGAGAGCTGGCGGAAGGCCTTCTGGCAGTAGCTGCACGTGTAGGGCTTGGCCCCTGAGTGGATGCGAATGTGCTGGGCCAGGTAGGAGCTGTTGGCGAAGCTCTTGGAGCAGTGAGGACACTTGTGCGGCTTGACAATCGCCGTGTGGAGCTTGGAGTGGATCCTGCCGAAGAGGAGGAGGAGCAGCAGCAGTTGGACACGACCGCCATCTGGCTAGTGCTGATGGAATGAGGGCACAAAGGGGGTGGGACAGCACCACGCTATCTGCTACATGGAGGAACTCCAAACACGGCATGAGCTTGCTCGGTCTCAGAGCTTGCTCGGTCTCAAACCGTGCTCCCCTTGGATTCAAGAGACCATGGTCTGTCCGCACCGGGGGAGGATCCAGAGAGAGGAACTATAGAGTTTGGACTGAGGGGCATTGGCAGAGCTGTGTGTGGGAAGCCTACAGCTGAAACAGCGGGGGGGGCTGCAAGCCTGGACTGAGACGTTTGGTAGAACTACACCGGGGTGATAGGGAAAAGTCCTGCTACTCCCACTATGCTCTCACTCTGACACAACCAGCCCTACCTCCTGTCAGAAAGTGTCACTCCATTGCAGACACCCCTTAGGGTGAGCTGCACTAGCCTCTGTGCACACCCAGCCCCTCACAGCAAGTGACAAGTCTCAGGTGTCGGATACCACTACTGCTGGTTTACCGTGTACAAGACCCGACCAGCGTGAGGAAAACGGCAAGGTCTCCCTCGGCAGTCGCCCACTGAGGGTGCTCACAGCATGCTGGGATGACAGCAACATGCAGTGTGGAGGAGGGCCCCAGCCTCCTCTGGCCCTTACCGTGTGTGCTGCTGCAGGTGGGAGAGCTGGCGGAAGGCCTTCTGGCAGTAGCTGCACGTGTAGGGCTTGGCCCCTGAGTGGATGCGAATGTGCTGGGCCAGGTAGGAGCTGTTGGCGAAGCTCTTGGAGCAGTGAGGACACTTGTGTGGCTTTGTCTCCGTGTGGGACTTGGAGTGGATCTGCATCTCCGACTTGGAGTAGAAGGTCAGCGAACACATCCGGCACCTGGGACCGGGGTGAGGGGAAGAGACAGTGTCACACGAGGGCAAGTCCCAACATGTACCAACACTAACTGGAATAGGGCCTTCCACACTGAGTGAAGAAGGGACATTTTCTCGCTATGCGGTTCTGGGGAGGTTTCACCCTGGGCACTGTGCTTGGCTGCAAGTACACCAGGCCCAGCGAGACAAACTTAAGCCAGGAACTGGCAGAAGTAACAAAACGATTCCTTGCAGCCAGAAAAGTAAAGGTCTCGGAAGAATCTAAGAGGTCAAAACAAAGGGTAGCAGCTCTAAACTAAAAGAAGGTAGATTTAGAATAGACATAAGGAAGAAACTTTTTACAATGAGGGTGGTGAAACACTGGAACAGGTTGCCCAGAGAGATGAGTAGATGCCTCATCACTAGAAACATTCAACGTCAGGTTGAACAGGGCTCTGAGCAACCTGATCTAGGTGAAGATGTCCCTGCTCATTGCAGGAAGGTTGGACTAGATGACCTTTAAAGGTCCCTTCCAACCCAAACTGTTCTATGGTTAGGCTTACAAGGGAGACAAGGCAACACTTCCAAAATTTTCCAACAGCAATCCGAAGGGGACAGAAATAACAATTCCCAGACAAAACCCCCACTTTGTTCATCTATAATTTATTTCAGTTAAAAAAAGACGTTGGCAAACTTTGAAATCCCAGGCTAAGGTTCATCTTCACAATAAAAGCTAATTCCATGCACTGCAAAGTCTGCAAAAGCAGTTATGACCAAACCCACTTAACTCTGCTCCCATTTTTCGAGAAGATACTGGAGTACTTAGAATAAAAAATGCTGAAAATAACAACACTGCTGCTTTCCTAGTGGTCTCATAAAGATACTCTGGATATCAAAAGTGCTATTTCACTGGTCTAGAGGGGCTTTCATCATTTCTACCTTACTGATGTGATCTAAAACGTTTTTGTCTGGGAGTTTGGACCCATCTGTTCCCATAATGATCAGAAATGTATTTGTTAACACACAGACTCTTTGAACGGGAAGAAGCAGTTGGCATCTATCTGCTATGGATGCTGCTGTTAAAAACTGTTCCTTCATCACACCACCAGGCTGTTAAGAGAAGCTTGCACTTGAATTATACAATTCAAGATGGTAAAAGCTTTTGCGGTTGGTAATTTGACAGAGAGAAAAAGGTTGCATCCAAGTTACTGGAGATTATTATTCATTTTTTTTAAACACGTGCCAAGCAAGGGGCAGAGTTAAGGTTCCTCTGAACTTAGTTTTTCCATCTGCAGACTTTCCAGTTAAACAAGACAAAATTGAACCTGCACTTGGAACTTCCAGGGTCACATTTAAGAGAAAAAATGCCTAGAAGTCTGAAGTCACAGCAGGTTGCTTTATGGTTTTGTCTGGGAATTTCCTCAAGTGATTACAACACTGCTCAGTGACAGAAGTCTGTGTAGGTATTACAAACCACAGAGTTGATCCTGCTCTTCCTCGTATCCTTCTCCTTCCAAGAGGATACTTCATTACATCTACTACTATGACTGTTGACTTTGGAACCAGAAGCTTTATGAAGCGTGCAGTCTGATTAGCCTATGTAATGTAGGCAATATTTATCCAGCACCTACCTGAACTTCCACAGGCCCTTCCAAGCCACAGCTTGATTTAAAACTATTTAACTGGAAGCAAGGCCTCCCTAGCAAGCACTCTACCACACACCTGCCGTGACTTTTTTCCCCCCTCTCCATCATTGTTCTTTTACATTCATTATTATCTCTAACAGTTGTTCCCATGTTTTCTACCTTCGTCTTTCTCTTAATCCACTTTAATTGCAAACCCTAACAGAACATGCAAGCCAACAGATCTTTACATAAATCCCCCCTCACACAAACAACAATCCCTTCTGGAGTCAACAAAAAGAAGCAATTTGGCTGTTTATCCCTAGGCCTATTGAACCTACGAGGAATAGAAAGGATCATCAGAATCATCCTATAAAAAAAGTAGCTCTTGGTTTATAAACCACACAATCTCCAAACACTTGTGCAGTTTCTTCCAGACTCTGAAATGTTTTAAAGCTAGACTTGAATACAGCATATGCATTTTGCAGTTGCCAAGTCATACCTGCAGGATGAGGATTATATCCTTGAAAGCAGCAATGCTAGAAAGAACTTTGAGGTGAATACTGAACTGAAAAATACCTCTGAGCCGCCAAGTCGCTAATGCAAGCAATTATGGCATAATCTCATGCATAACTTTTATCAAGCTCCTTCTCAGCAGATGCTCACTTCCACTGCTCTCTGCTGAACTCTGCTCCACAATATCAGTCCTCTGATAAGGAACCGTTCGAGTGAGAACAAGCTCCCAGTGTGATGCTGTGCTAATATGGCTGACAAAGGGGAACAGCAGGTATCATTTTTGTGAAGAGGAATGCTGCTACTATTCTTGCAATCCCATGTCTAATTCTCAAGTCCATGTAGTCAACAATTATTGAAAAACCCAGACAGGTTTAGCAAACTTAAAGAAGGATGGCATGTGGAAAATTGGCTTCACAGTAAAGATTCACTGAGCCCAGCCTATCTAGGTTTGGAGGAAAGCTTAAAAGATAGCTTGGTCAATACCCATATAAATTATGTAGGGAGCTTGTTTAATGAGCCAAGAAAGGTATAATTAAAAACAATAACTGGCAGCAGAAGTTGAAAAATCCAAGAGGAAACAGGATCTTCCCAACCACGAGAATAATGCATCTTTGGAACAATGCTTGGAGGCTACAGTATGGTGTCAATCACTTGGCCCCTACAATCAGTATTTTGAGAATCCAGCTACCTTTCCGAGAGAAATACCTTTCTAACAGTTTTTGTCTAGCTTAAATACAGTGCTGGGCACTAATATCTTGTGTGCTGTACACATGACTGTATTTTAAGCAGTCAGTTCTGAAAAATTCATGAGCTTTACTAAGTCATCAAGTCTAAGCAGTCCCATGCACTAAATCTGTAGTACCATAAAACCATCTACTTTATTTTCCATAACTTCTGTGCATCCTTTCCTTTACTTATTTGCTTTGTCAGGTATCTGCCTCCAGGTCAGAAATTCCCTAGAATAAACTTTAATGAAGAGAAACAGATTGAATGTCCTTTTCCATTTTCAAAATACATTTATAAGAAGGTATTTCAAAATCTCTCCAGCACTTGCATAAAAATGGAAGATAAATCTGACTGTTGGCAAAAAAACTCCCCCCAAAAGAACCACAAACACCTCTTGTCTGAATTTAGCAGCTGTAAACATTCCAGTACTATTTTTCAAACAACATTTAAAAAGAAAATCTTGCAAAGACTCATTTTCCAATCATCTAATTAGCATTAGCCCTCCCAGGGCAAGAATGTTATATAGCATTAACAAATTCATGAGCCTTACGAGTTAAAAAAAAGCCCTGGAAAACATCAGAAAGCTGCATTTCAGAGAGTTTTGTATTGTGTGGTATCAGGCTTTTTCAAGGGAACAAATGATCCATTTAATTAAGGGCTTTGCATTCTGCCTCAGACAACATCAAATATTAAAGGGGAAGATGCAATCAGCCCTCTAGTGGGCAAATATGGATTAAAAAAAAAAGTTAAATCTATATGGATAATGATGTGGCGGGTTTAGAACATCACATCTGACACTAGCAGTGTTTCAGTATTGTACTTCAGTGAAATTCTCCTGGCTGGGGAGAGGAAAAGTTGGGAGTGCTCCTGGCAAAGCATGAACAAAACGATACATGAAATAATCGATCCCTCCCCCCTGCCCCCCCGTTTAATATTAATTTTTAATCTTTTCTCCCCACTGTGATTCTAAACTACCACTACTGCCACTGTATTCTTTCTGAGAGCAAATAACAGAAATGACTGTAGCGTTCCCATTGACAGCACAACACTACATCCCTAAAGCTGCTTGTTATGGCTCTGCAAATTTAGACAGCCTAGGAGAACATATTCTTAATAACAGAGGGGTGTATCTCTTCATATAAATAGTTAATTTAGCATCCAGCCATATGCTAGAGATCAAAAGTAACCTCTTTCAATGTTTATAATCTTTTCTTTTTATAGGGAAATAAAGTGAGACATTCAGAGAATGTTCATGCTAGACAGAAACACCCTCAAAAATCATGAAATGCCAGTAAAAGGTGGAGGCACAATTCTAATTCTGCTCCCATATAAAAGTCATCACGATGAGTCATAAACAAAATGATGCTTATAGCAACTACAACTCTGTGGCACAGCATGCCATATTTTTTTCCCTACTTTTCATGGAACGTTCCGCCTCATTCATCAGATGCCGTTATAAGATAAAATACCATGTGAACTACTAGCTCATAGTAAAATTTGCCTAACGTGGATTAACAGCATTTTTCAATTAAGTGCTTAATTAATCAGTATCACAGTTGTGAAAACTATACAAGCTTTTACATGGCTTTGAGAATTTAAATTTCTAGTATCTACCGAGATTGGTCTTAGAAGTTCATTGAGCCCCTGCTTCTTCTGTTAGGCTACAAATACAAGTTGGACCACAAGTTAAAAAAAATAAATAAAATAATCAAATCAGGAAGGTCTGAGGTTAAACAAGATGACAAGAGCAAGTTTAGGCTGTCAGAGTCAGCAGTTCATTTAGCAAGGAAAGAAATGTTCTGTCTTTGCAATGCAGAGTTAATGAAGTAACTAATGCAAGCATAGCGTAATAATGGATGCACACTTCATGATAAATTCCAATTTAACCCTCGTATTCCCCCCCTTTTTGTTTTTCCTAAAGCTGAAGTTAAACATTTTATTGCTAATATTTTCTTGCTAATATTTTCTAAGAGGCAGGGGAAAGGAGACAGAACTAACATGTCAGATAGGCAGTTTGAGAATTCAGATAAGACCTAAATAAAGCCAGCAAGTATGAAGATGCCAAATGAAGGCATATAAATTGTACCTCTGCTGCCACATTTCTACACCCAGCATCAACTCCTATTAAAAAATTAACACTATGCTTCTATTTACCAATTTACTGGCATATATACTATCAAATCTATCAGCTACACTCGGATCTTGGTCAACTCATTTCCACAGTCCTTCAGTCAGTCGGTGCCTTGATAAGGCTACAGAAACTCATACTCTCCTGGCAAGGCAGCAAGTATTTTTAAATGTTCTCACCATGTAGCACTTTTCCAGCTCTCTGATTGGAGGTTGTTCCTGCATTTTGTCCATTTTTCAAAATGATTTTTTAAAAATACCAGACCCAGAATTGTGTAGATTTCAGCAAGCTTCACAAATTAGTTGCCCATCATCTTTTCATGACTCCAGCATTTACACTTTCAGTATTTCTGTCACAGCCTCGCACTGGGAGCACGTATGATGTCACTTAATTCCTCCAAGTCTTACTGCTTTCCAGGATACTGTTTCCTCATATTCCTTATCTTTAGATCAAAGACTTTCAATAGTATCCAACAGGACACTTCTCTCTGATACGGTTTTCCACTGTATTCAAACACCTAGGTCTCAATCCCTGAATGCTGGAGAAATCATGCAGTATTACCCAAAAGGCTAAGTCTTCCATTGGACTATACTAAAACACATTTTGTCTGAATAGTTCCAGTTTAAGAATCACATAAAGCTTCTTTTTTTGTTTGCTTTGTTTTGTTTTAAGCTATCCACCTGTTATTATCAGCCATGACTTTCCGTTGACCTCCAAATCACTGAACAGTATCAGGCCTAAGACCTTGTCTACCCATCTTTGACATCAGTCACCATTAGCAAAAAGACCAGCAAAACCACAAAACACAACAAGGGGCTTCCTAGTATAGTGATAACATGCAAAAGCTAAAATCCAAAAAAAGCAAAAGGCCCTTGAGAAAGCACTAGCAAATTTGGAAGTGCCAGAATTAAGGTCATCTATGTCACCATAATTTGGCTCTGCAATGCAGGTGCGCTCTGATACAGCCTTATTGATTGTTTCCACACAACTGCATCCTTATTACGTTGCACAGACAGATACTTAACAAGCAAGTGCTCAGGTTTGGGTTTTGTTTTTTTTTTTCATCACCGCTTTGCGTACAGCCTCAAGCCTCGTCAACCACATGCAATTCCAACCTCCTGAAGCAGAATCATTCATCTCATCTGCTCTACCCATCGCAGAAGTATCGATGCTCTGTAAGTACTCATCTATCCCCACAATGTCCCTGGTTTATTTATTCCAAAAGAAGGGAGTGACAAAAGATGGAGGAGTGAAACACGGTAAGACAGACATACCCACTAATTCCGAGTGACCAAACTGACACCTGTGACCACTTTTTTTCCTTTAAGGGAAAATTCGTATCATATACATTCAAATCACAGCTACTATAGATTTCTCTGCTACACCTATGTGATGCAATGCTTCTGCAAGGGAAAATAGGGTCTGACGTGTAACAGAGAACTATTCAATGGTACTTGAGAAAAGATTACTGTTTTGGGAACACCAAATGTTAATTATTTCAGGATAACTGTCTGTGGTCATTTTTAGCATGCAGAAAATGCAAATGCGCTGAAGACTAGACCTAACTCATACTTGCACATGCTTCAAAGGAAGATAACCTGCAGGCCTGAACCACATGGCTGTAGGGTACCATAGCAAATCTGCGGCAGAGGCAAGTGTAATCTACAATTCTTCAGACTAGCAATAAAGTGCTTTCCTGAAATCATCCTTCTCAATTCTGCAACCCCAGGTCAAAACAGACTTTTTTTTTTAAAACTAAAAGAATCCTTTCAGGTTCTCTTAATAAACATGCAGGACAATCTGACAGGCCATCATGTACACAGTACCTATAATCAGATAATCAAGCGTGGCATCAAACTGCATTGACTCAACAGGGCCAAATTAAAGTGTGAAGAGATAAAAAGTGCAACAGAATAGTCTCAAAGTTCTCTCTCCCCAGCTGCAACTGTAACTGCCCCCCTCCCTCGCACACACTCATTCCATTGAGATGCAAGTAACACGTGCCAAAATTAAAACTCATGACTGCAGAGCCTTTATTGTTAATTCCTTCTGCTTGGCACTATGATGGACTGAGTGTGCATGTACACACAACACAGTCACATCATCTCGGCAGAAGGGAGAGAACTTGCCATAATGCAAATTTTTACCTTATTATATCCTGAGGCAAGCAGTCAGTCTTAATTCTGACATTTTCTAACCTCCAAGCACAGCATTCATATACAAAGCAAAGCTTATGTGTACAAACTGCATGTGTATATATATCTATAGATGTGCACGTGCACCTGTCCTCCTTAGAGTTTGGAGATCATGAGCCAATTTCAACCAAAACTGGAAGAGGGGTAAGGATCTTAAAGTCAACACAAGTCTCATAAAAATATGCAGCTGTGGAAAGAAGAGAGACCCTCTTGGAGCCCCCTGCTGAGGGAAAGGCTAGTGAGCTCACCCTTGATTAGACATCAGAGAATCCACACAGGAGAGAGCCGCTGGAAACCAGGCTTCATTAGTTCCGCTGCTCACGGAACTACTTGTTAAAAAAAGCAAACAGAAATTCCAACATGTGGCATCATACTGACACCCACGTTGGTCATCAGCAATCTTAAGATCCATTGCACAGACCTCTGCCACTGCAGTTAGGATGATAAATGAGAGCAACAGTAGTTTGTCACCTTTTTCTAGCCATAGAGGGGGGTGAGGTTCTTTGCCAGAGGAGGGCACATTCTTGTGCTGACATCAGAGATATGGCAAATTTTAGAAATATTTGGTTTCATATTTCTAGGCTTTGGAGGGAATGTGGTTGAACTTTCTGCCCGACACTTCAGACTTAACTCCCCCTTTGCCCTCAGCCTTCTAGCCTGTTGCAATCCCCCCTCTCCTGTACCAAGACCTTCTTTACCCACAAGCCCCAGCCTCTTTAGCCTCTACTGCAGTGGCTCTTCCCTGCTTTATTCTCTCAATTACTTAACATTTGTCCCTTCTCCCCCACGCTTCTATTTTTCTGTCTACACCCCATGCTCTTGTCCCCATCTGTTCTGCTAATTCTAGGTTATCTCCTCATTTTCCAGCCCCTAGCAGATCTGCTTCTTTCTTCCACCCCTCAGTCTTGGCCCTTCATAGCTTATCTCTGTGCCACCTCTCCCTTGCAAATAGGCTCCCCACCACATCCTCTGCTGTCTTCTCTACATTGTAGGCTCTTTCCTTCTCTCTCCTCCTTTCCGATTCCCATCTCTGCTCTACCAGGTTTCCAGACTTCCTGGACACAACTAGCTCTGGGAAGCTGAGCCCATATCTCATTCTCATCCATACTATGTTTGAACTAAGCAGTGTCTTCTTGCACCTTGCCTCTGAGCCCATCAGAAGGAAGAGGTTCCTGTCAACACTGGTTAAAGAAGTCTCCCTTCTGAACCAGAAGGAGGAACGGTTGTGACTGAAGGAGAAGCATGCTTGGCCCTTCAGCACTAGTCTAGAAGATGCTTATCACTGCAGAGAGAGTACACATGTAGTTCAGCCTCACGAGAGAGGTTACAAACTAAGAGAGGTTAGAGCACACTTATCTCTTCTGTGGAGATAGGCAGTCTGGCCAGTGCCTGGAGTCACACAAGCTTCAAGAAACACCAAAGAGGACATAATTCTTGCATATTTCAACTACCAGACTGTAACATATCTCTGAGTATGCTTAACACATTTTTTCCAAGCTTACAACTTGGCCAAGTTTCACCATGTGGCTTACAAAAGCCATAGCCATCAGATTTCAAATCTATTCAAAACCATGGGAAGTTCACCAAAGAGCAATGCCAAATCCAGTATAGGTCAGAAAAAAAAGGCTTAAAATGAGACAAGTCTGAGAAGCTGCCCACTGTATTCAAATCACTGGCACTAAAGAGTGCCTCCATCCAGCTTCTTCACACTCTACAGCTCAACTCTACTTCTTGCTAAGCCTTCTAAGGTTTCCGCGCACTTTTTCACCCTGGACTTACCTCAGAAGCTTACTGTGACTCTCAACTGCTTATTGTTTCCCAAACCTCCCCCTGTTCCCACAATCTAGTGAAAGTAAGGAAACTCAGAACTAGTGGTAGGGAACAGAGAGCTTGTTGGTTACAGTAAGATGGCAAGGCCCTTTCTCAGGCCTCCAGCTTTTCTGTTGGCATCTCAAGCTTCAAAGCACAGCTTGCAAAATCATTCCAGACTGTAAACTGGTATTCATACTAGCCTTTACAAATTTAATACTGGAACTAAGCAATGCCTACAAAGAGCTCTTCCTCTTGTAAAGAGGAAACTGTTGTGAGAACTATCTGTCAGGGCGGGAGAACCACTGATCTGGCCCAGATAGGCTGAACCACTTCAAAGTCATCCACTGATCACATCACACCACTGATTCTAAAAGCACACAGGTACAGGCACCAAAACGGTACCCAAGAAACAATACCACTCTCCAGAACCTTTCAAGTCTGCTCTTCAGTGCATTTTAAAGTACTGAGAAGAAGCCACGTGCTTCACACTGCCAGCATCTTACTAGAAAGAATCTTGATGCTGATCACATTTTCCACGGAAAAAGCAAATTCTACAAAGATGTCAGGGAAGATTAATGAAGAGCTGACAATGAATCCAGACAAGACTGAAGTGACATTACTCATGAAGGAAAATGCTTCACAGGACTGGTTTTGATGCTGTCCCCTGCAGGTGCAAGCATTCTAATAGCGTAAAGCAAAGCACCAAAGCTCATCCTAAGGGTATATGTCCAAGATCTGCAAGCAACACCATCACTAGCAAAAGCCTCACACCTTTTCTTACCAACAAAAATCTAGTAAGCAAAGATTCTTGCACCACTTTCACAGCTGACCATTATTTCACTTCTAACGATGATACAATAGCAAAACATGCTGAATGTAATAATACTGAATGTGTTTGTCCTACATTCAGTAGAGAATGGGATGAGCTGCAATATGTCTATCACCTTTGTGCTCCAATTCATTCCAAGTACGCCTTGCTGTGCTGCCCATTCAAGGACTTATTCTGTCTTCAACAAAACACTAGGAATCAGGAAGCAGGGAAATCAGCTACCTGCCCAGGCACTCAGGACAAGAGAGCTTACAGAGCTCAGAAAGAAACTTAAAACCAAAAATGAATTAAATTTGGCAAAACAATCCCAGGCTTTAGAAATTAGATATTAAAAAAATAATGGTATATAGTAAAACTCCTTTCAGGCTTCTGCCTAGATTGTCCTCAGTGTATCATCATATGAATCAGTGAACTCATACAAATGTAGACATATGAATACCACAAGCAACTCCTCCTCCAGCCTCAAAAGGGAGCAGGAGTAGATGAACCTCACCCACAGTCTTAATTTAGCTAGGATACGTCTGCATGCTGTAGTAACGGGAACTACCCAAATCATCCTCTAGAATGCAGAAGAAACCCAGGAGTCCTCAAAGTTTAAACATCCAAGTCTATTCATATATTACGAAGAACCCATTTTAGTGTATTTCACAAAGGTTTTCTCTCCCACAGCTCCAAGAGAAGATAGCATTTTCCTTTATTTTTTCAACAACTATTTTTAGTTCCAAACTTGCACATGGAAAGCATCAGCCAAAGAGAAGATGCCAAGGAGGGCAGACGTCCTCCTTGGTGGTCTTCAATTAATCTCAATTTTGCACCTTAGCACTGCTCAGAGGGAGGCCTGTTCGGGACGGAGGCTGGAGGAAGAGGCAGAGGTATCACACTTAGATTAAACATGAAGACAGGAAATCTTCCTGATTGCACGTTCCTACATATAAACTCATTAGTTTTTTCCCTGCAAAGTCTTTTTCATGAGCTGTTACACAGACTATGCGTGTTCATAAAGTTTCTGCTGAGTCACTCCACCTGGTCTTGGGCATTTTTTTTTTTCCAAACTTACAAGTAAACAAGGAGCTATAATTAAAGCCTTGGTTTGGTTTTAATTCTAGTGTTCACTGCCAATTGTGTCCCCTGTAAATACATATTTAACAACCTAATTAGCAACCCAGACTGTAAGCAGCTTGAGTAGTGTGGAATTGTGGCTAAGGCCCAAAATAAATGGTGGGATTGCAAATAGCAAACTACCTAACACTCCCACCCTTCTTCACCATACGCTGATTATATTTTCAAAGTGGAAGAACTGGGACATTGGGTAAGAGAAGAAAAAGGCTGATCCAAGCTCTGCTTTTGTACCCATTTAAACTGTATTGATTTTAAAATGTAAACATTCTTAAAATGCTATATTTAAAAATGAAACAGTGCCTGGGGTAGATGCACTGATTCTGCGTAGATGCCTTCAGACTGTTATGACTTAATTGCAGCAACGTAACTAAATCTGTACAAATTAAAAAAAAAAAAAGATGGTCTAGGATGATTAAAGGGACACTGTTTGAGACAGGATCACGGGCACATAGTAGGGAAGTGAGAAGAGCTAGGGACCATCTCCTATTCCTGTTTCCATCTGGCTACTACTTTGCCTCTTACTGATCTTAATCATCCCCCAGAAACACCTGGCACTAAGTCACCCATACGTGCTCCTGCTTCCCAACTAAGACAGACCATCACAGTTCTTTCCCAGCACTCGCCTGCTCTGTCTGGTTCCCACCTTCTCTAAAACACCCATACTCCTTATCCTCTTGTTTAAGTATTCCCCTCTAGTTAATCTCACCAATTCCCACTACTTACCTGTAAACTCAAGCCACAGCCCTCCAAGCTCAGAAACCCAACCTCAGAGCTCAGAACTCTCCCCCTCTTATTTGATACCCCTAGGGCTCAGAAACAGTCTTAGACCTAGTTGAAAAATACACTTTTTTTTCCCCCGTTCTGTTGGGAATGCTGACTTAGGAGACCACAAAGGGGCAATGCACACAGGAGCAGACTCTACCACCACGGTTCACTTCCTGCTCTGTGTGCCTCCAGTTTGCAGTCTTTACACTGGACAGACTGGAGTCCTAATTCAGGAGCACCTGGGCACTCTAGGGCTCTCAGCTACACCAGAAGTGCTCCAGCTGCACCACACAGTACTGCATTCTGCAGTACACCAGCCATACTACATGGCTGTGGCATCAAGGATACAGTTCAGCCTCCAGAACATCCTGGTCGTTAACTAACCTTGTAACATTAACATCTGTGTATTCAGGAAATCAAGTTTGTCCAGTAAGAAGGAGACCCTTAGTTTTGGGTCAAGCCACCATCTTGCAAACACTCCTGATTAGACAGAAAACTCAACTCTTTCTGAAGCTGAAAGATTCTCAACTCGGGGACTCTACAGACAAAAGGCAGAGATCTTTTCTTCCCCATGTAACCCTCTGAAGGGCTAAATACCCCCCCCACCCCCATCCCCATGCAATGTTACAATCAAGGTTTAACCCCGCTCCCCACCTGTATGTCTTGCCATCCTTGTGCTGGTCCTCATCATCCTCGTTTGACAGCACAAAGGGGTCACTCATCTCTGGCAGCCCTGACTCCTGCAATCTTTTCTTCTTCCGGCCCCGGGGCGGTTTGGCAGCAACTCCCCCACCCCCACCACCCCCACCACCTTCGGAGAGGGTGGTTGTCCCTTTCTTGGACAGGTCAGGAACCACCTGGAGGGCTGCCTGGGAGCCCGGGGGTAGCGCAGAGACAATCATGGGAGCTGAGATGGGAAAGGTTTGGGCAGAGGAGGCTGTGGTCACCAGGGAACCTGACGGGGAAGTTATCACCAGACCAGGTCCTGCAAACAAGAAAGATGGAGGAAGTAATTTATTACATCTCTAATTATGTCCAAACTCCTTATCCCACAGATGTGAGCTTTATACACCTAATTTTGACTACAACCCAAGCAGAAGTGCAGCTTACCCTCCCCAACATGTTGCCAGTCCTCACTGCTGGAAGTTAAACTTCCATAAAGAGGTGGATGTATGGAATGCCTAGAGATTCACAGTGAAACCATGCCAAGGCAGTCCACACCATCACTAAGGGCAGGAATAATCTACAGCTTGAAAAAGATTATCCGAGACCCCCTGCCCTCCCATCCCAGAGTCTCCCTTCACATGCTGCCAAAGTCTTTGGAGTCCGCTACCTGCTGTCATGAGCCCAGCAGACTGCACTGGTACCACGGTGATGTTCTGAGTCACAGGGGCTTGGCTGTGTGGTGTCAGCTGCTCTGGTTTGGTGTCCGAGTCCATGGATATACCAGCAGGTAGGGCGACAGAAGTGGGTACTGTCAGCAAGGCAGGGTAGTGGGGGGGAGCCAGGCTGCAGCCCTTCTCTGTGGGCAATAGCTGCTCCTTCATCTTGTTAATAAACATGGTGTTTTCAATCTAAACGGGTGGGGAAAAAACAGCTTTTAGAACACCCTGGCACAGCGTCTCACAGCAGTTGGCTGAGCAAAAAACTGCAAGAGAAACAACTTTTCATGCACTAACTTCTACTAGGAAGCAAGGCCAGCGTAATAGGTTGGAAGACAAACATCTTACCTGTCCCGAGACGGTGGGCACTGCTGGCCAGAAGTACGGGGAGGAGTTGAAATGAGATTCTTCCATCCTAGCTGGGCACAGGGGGGAAGAGGAAAGGGGAAGGGAAGACGAATGGAGAAGGAAGACAGACACACAGACAGACACACACAGAAAGAACATTAAACCCAAAAAGACTCCAACATGGAACTGACTCAGTCTAATGCTGTGACAGTTCCTTATTCTCTCTCCCCTTTCTTGAGTAACTTCTCCCCAGTTTGAGTTATCCGCCCAAATGCACAAATTATTTTCAGGGGAAAAAGGTGTCTGCTACTCCCATAGGCTTGAGTCCATCTCAGATGTCTCTTGCCCAATAGTCCTCCATGCAAAAAAAAATAAACAAAAAACAAACCAAACCAAAAACCTGACTACAACCCCAGAACACCTCCAAAATTCCCCAATTATCAACCACCCCATTACATGGCATAAATGATGAAGTCTGTGCATCTGCAACCAGGCAAATACAGCTCAGATGAAAATAATTTTTCACTGTCACAGACAGTCTGACCCCACGGGCAGTGACAATTTTGCCTGTCCCTCCACCCCAGCTCAACACTAAGGACCCAGATGCAGCAAGGGGACATTAGCATTGTGTTACACAGGAAGAAAGACAGGCAGAAAGAGGGAAACAGACTTGCCCAAGATAACAGACAGCCACAGCAGACCAAGAAGTCAAACTTAGGGCTCCTAACTTCCTGCTGCCCACTGCTCTGCACAACCCACCCCACTCTTGGAAGAAACCCAGGAATATCATTCAATATTCCTGACAGATAAGATCCTCTTCTCTCATCCAACAAGACTAGGCAGCAGGAAAATAATGTGACTACCCTGCTCCCGAGATACCATATTTCCAAGTGAGACCATGTCACAACTCCCCATTGCCCGTTTCATTCCTGTCTTTGGGACAAGATTCTGGAGGGCTCTGTCCCCTGTCAAGTGCCCACTGTTCCATTTCAACTCTCTGTGCAGTCAGACACCAAAAGATAACCGTCTGAAGACAGAGGTGGGCATCTCTTAAGGATCACCCAGCTGAAGAAGCCCTTTCCATCCTGATCCTTACATTCCTCTGTGTAATAGCGTCAGTGGACAAAGTTTCTTACACTCGTGAAAACACTACTCAAAACCTAAAGAAATTCACAAAAGAACATTTCGTGCAGCAGAAGGTGCACTCATTCCTGAACAAATATGGCAAAACTGGTGATAAAATACATGTGCTAAAATCTATGCTCAGAGGACATTTGGCAGAGCAAGCTGCTTAGAGAAAGCAAGCACTGTAGGTTTCTCCTGCAGCTACCTGCAAATTGTCCCACTCCTATTTCTGTTATGCTGTGGCAGTAGTCTAATTAATGAGTAAATACTGTTTCTGAAGGGCCTGTCTCAATCATCAGATAAGCTGAGGAGCATGCCCCAAGTAGCACGAAACGCTTACTTTCCAGAAGTATATTAGGGCAGCATAAATACATGTGGAATTGCTGCGTGTGAGCCAAAATGCAAAGATAATTTTCCTCTATGTAGAGAAGCAGTATTTAAATTAACCAAATTACCTGATAATTTTGTTTTTATGAATTGCTCACGCAACAGCAAAGCCAAGTATTCCTGCCTTACTCACTCACTACAAATCAACCAATAAACACACTTAAGGATGAATTATTTACCTTGCAACGGTGGCATGCAGTCAGACTGCCAGCTGCCTGACTGAATTACTCTGGATTTACATTGCTGTGATTCAATCAGAATCTGATGGGGCAAGACTTTTACCTTCCTTCCTCTGCTTTCTTTTCTGAGCCAAATTAATTAAGTACACTGCCCACAGCAAGGCCCTGTGTATGTAACGCTTAATTACGTGACTTTTTTTTCTTTCACAGGATGGGCACATGCGAAGAGATAATGCATTCTTGGCAATTGAGCACCATCTAAAACAAGAGAGGGTTTTTGTCTGGAATGTCAACTTGGGGTTTTGGGGTTTTTGTTTGTTTGTTTTTGTTTATAAATAAGCCGTTATTTGCTTAGCTTCCACATCAAAAACATCAAAGTGAACCTGATTCTATAAAAACATAGAGTCTCCTGTAATAATCAGATGCATTTTCCAAGTAACGTTTGTAGTTGTCCAAGACTCCCTTGGATTCAGCTGCAGACTACAGGACTTAAACAGAAAGATGCCAATTTAAACAAAAGACTCACAACATCTTCCTTATTTAAAGAGTATAAGTTATGAAAGGCAACTCCTTTTCCATATTCTAAAATCCAGACTAGCATAGGCAAGGGCACTCAGTGGCAGCCTGTCTTCATCTAGTCCCCTACCTGAACTTCACAGAGCATCCAACATTGGTTTGCTCACAGTGCGCAAGTCAAAATAAAGCTCTTACTGATTCTTAAAAGATGACTACAACTGTTTTTGTTACATTCTCTTAGAATCCACCTCCCCATTCAAAATTCTTCATGCTTGAGCAGGTATCAGGCCTCAAAACTTTTGGCTTGAAAGGCTGAAGTGTGATGAAGTTATAAGAACGTGGAGGAAAAGGAGAAATGGTGTAAGAGTTGAAGCTTTCATGCAATCTCACTAGCAAGCCAGTCTTCCAAAGGCAGAAAACAAAGATAAGACTCCTCCACCAAACTACTGCCCTAATAGCCCCAGCTGTCCCTCCCCTACCCCGCTTTTAGGCTAAAGGATATTTAAAAAACATGCACCCCTATTTGCAGCCCCCACTTTAACACTGCTCACACTTACTTTACCAGAACTCTGCACGTAACCCTTCCAATTGCTCTATAACTACCAGACATGGGCTGGAGCTTCAACCCTGTACCACAGCACGTTCCCACTGCAGTGCCTTCATCATCCCAGCTTCCACAAACAGGCCAGAGATGGGACCTTCTTCCTATTCACCAGTCTAGTATCAGACAGATGTCAACGTACCCTCCTGATATAAACCAAAAACACCTTCTATGTACAGACCACAAATGCACATACACCAAATAAACAACTGAGTGAACCAGAGAACTCACAAGGGACAAAGAATCTGGAGTTTAGATCTCAGAGTACTTCACAGAATCACATACTTAACGTGCTGGATTTACACTTCTTTGCAGGTCATCACTTAAATCTTAAACAGATAAAAGCACGTGCAAGTATACGGTGAGGTAGAGGCTGTGTTTCTGGAAGGCACAATCAAGGTTGGATACGCAGGTATTTACAGATTGACTTTCAATATTGTTTTCTTTATTCTCCAGATATTTAGCTTTTGTTTTCTAGTCGATGTAGAGTTTTCAGTTGACAAAAGGCCCTGAATATGACATTCAGGAATGGTTTAGAATGTCATTTTA
>VXBJ01006300.1:659972-684337 GCA_013400055.1 Nycticryphes semicollaris | reverse complement strand
GCCCGACAACTGGTCTGCTGTTGGGGTTCTGAGAATAACAGGGTTTGCCAGGAGCCCCTTGGGTAAGTGCCAAAAGCCTGGAAAGACAGTCTGCTACAAGTGTTTTAACATCAGGGATGCATCAAGTCTGTGCATTGCGAACCCCTCTGGAATTCATTATGCGGTCAGACACACTGAGAGGTTTTCAGGGTAACAGGCTTGGGCTGTGTTACCCTGGGCGGCTTTTCAGGTTTCAGCAGCTCTTGCCCCTTTATTTTATCCCAGAGCTTCCCCAGCATCTGGAACAGATCCCTTTGGGCAGGGCTCCCAAGTTTCAGGTAAACAGAATGTTCAGGGAAGTAATATTTCAGATGTGTTTACAACATCAGCAGGGAAAACTCACCAGCTGCCTTGCTTTCTCTGACCGTACCATGGACAGTTTATCTCCCAGGATTACTTCATCCTCCTCCTCACACTGTAGTTTCCAAAGAGCTAAGTTCAGCAGCAGTAGTGTTACCTAGTCACAGCACATCTTGCAAGCTTTCCACTGCTTCTCAAACCGTATCACATACCTGGACACTTCTAATTCCCCAGCAGGCACGGCTTGTAGACATATGGTGGGAGGGAGCAGATCCTCATGAGAAGCAGCAAGCTAGAGACAGTTTCCTCACCATCACACCCTTCTTCCCCATACCAATTCGGTCCTTCCCTCATTCCACCTCCACCTGGGATGGGGAAGTTACCCTGCCCTTGTTACAAGAAGGCACAACTGCCAACAGCCTCAGCCTGCCATCTCCTGAGGTGGTCTCCCAGAAGCCATGACTTGTATTATTACATTATATTATATATACATTATATGGTATTTGCCCCACAGAGTACACAGCCTCAGGACACAGGACTGAGCAGAGACCTGCAACCATCCGTTCTGTCACACTGCTGGTACAGTTTTAGCCCAGCCCAGCTACCACTGCAACTACCTGAGACAAAGCCCAGGCATGGCTGAGGGTGGCACACCATTCCCAGTAAGTGGTTTCATGGAATCACAGAGTGGCTGAGGTTGGAAAGGATCTCTAAAGGTCAACTGGTCCAGCCTCCCCCTGCTCAGCCTAGAGCCAGTTGTGGCTCCAGACGTGTCCAGATGGCTTTTGAGTGTCTCAAAGGAAGGAGACTGCACAACCTCTCTGGGAAACTTGTGACAGTGCTTGGTTACCCCCGCAATAAAAAAGGGTTTCCTGGTGTTCAGAGGGAACCTCCTGTGTTTCCATTTGTGCCCACTGCCCCTGGGACCATCACTGGGCACCACAGAAAAGAGCATGGCTCTCTCCTTTTTGCACCTTCCCATCGGTGTTTATACATTGATACAATCTCCCTGAGCCCTCTCTTCTCTAGGCTGAACAGTCCCAGCTCTCTCAGCCTTTCTTCATAGGAGAGATGCTCCAATACCTTAGTCATCTTAGCAGCTCTTCATCAGATTCTCTCCAATATGTCCATGTCTCTCGTATACTGGGGAGTGCAGCACTGGACACAGTACCCAGGTGTGGCCTCTCCACAGCTGACTAGAGGGGAAGGATCACCTCCCTTAACCTGCTGGCAATACTTTATCTAATTCATCCAAGTTACGATTTACCTTTGTGGCAAGGGCACTCTTCTGGCTCATGTTCATCTTGGTGTCCACGAGGACCCCCAGGTCTCTTTTTGTCAAGCTGCTTCCCAGCTGGGTGGCCCCCAACATGTATTGGTGCATGGGGTTGTTCCTCGTCAGGCGCAACACTCTACAGTTCTCCCTGTTGAACTTCATGAGATTCCTGTCATCTCATTTCTCCAGCCTGTTGAGGTCCCCCTGGATGGCAGCATGACCCTCTGGCGTATCTGCTACTCCTTCCAGTCTGGTGTCACCAGCAAACTTGTTGAGGGTACACTCCACCCCACCATCCACATCATTAATGAAGATGTTGAATGGGACTAGACCGAGTATTGACCCTTGGATTACAGGGAGTCAATACTAGGTGCTGGCCTCGAAGTAGACTTTGCATGACTGACCACCACCCTTTGGGCCCAACCATTCAGCCAAGTTTCAACCCACCTCACTGTCTGCTTATCCATCACTGTCTGTGAGAATGGGCGGCAGTGTCAAAGGCCCTATTGAAGTCAACATAAGCAATGTCCAAAGCTCTCCCCTCGTCTACCAGGCCTATCATTTCATCATAGAGGGTTATCAAGTTAGTCAAGCATGACTTCCCCTTGGTGAATTCAAGCTGGCTGTTCCTCATGGTTTTCTTTTCATCCATGTTCCTGCAAATGGTTTCTAGGATTAGCTGCTCCATTATCTTCCCAAGGTGAGACTGACTGTCCTGTAGTTCCCTGGGTCCTCCTTCTTGCACTTCCTGAAGATAGAAGTGATATTTGCTGTCCTCCAGTCTTCAGGTGCTTCTCCCAGGTGCTATGATCAATCAAAGATTATTGAGAGTGGCCTCTCAATGACATCTGCCAGATTCCTCAGCACTTGTGGGTGCATCCCATCAGGATTTGATGTGGTTCTTCTGTTTCAGAGGCAAGCAGGTCCAGCCGCCTGTACCTATAAGAGTGTTCTGTCTATTTGACAGAGCACTGTCCTTTTCTCTTTTCATACACTCCATCTTTATGTTCCTCACATTCCATGGTGCAGTCTGTTTTCTGGGTAGTTTTCCACTGTTCAGACTGAGCTCACAATGCAGTTGCAAACTTGTTCCTGAAGCCTCTTGAAAGACCCGAAAAGCTGATCTCCTGTGTTATTTACTGTTTCTCTAGGTGAAAGCACCTCTAACTTTACATAGAGCTTTAGGGAATCCAGAAGTTGCTAGGTTTTCTGCCTGGAGGGGTGTGGGACCCAGGGGCACACTTTTCCCACCCAATCCCTCATCAGAAGCAGCAAGTTCCTGGGTCAGGGCAGGTGAGTCCAGAGCTGCACCAGGCAGTGCTCTGCAGGTTCAAGTGCCTCCTTCCCACTCGGCTGGCTGAGCTCTTCCTCTCAGACAGGCTGGCATGATAATCTCCACATCCTCAGGGCAGTTCTCAGTCTCAGCTAGATGCTCAAGTGTTCCTAGAAAATCTTTAGCATCATCACCGGGCCTCATTTTAACAAGGATGCTTGTGTTTTCCAGGGACTCCCTGAGCACCACAGTCACCTGGGGCTTTGCTTCCTCCAGCCTCACAGACAGGGTGAGCATCTGTCACAGAAGCCTTTGGCGCTGTCTGGGGAGCAGCTGCCACCTGAGAAATCACTCCATGCTCATTACCTTTCTGCCTTTTCTGGAGCTGAGCCCTTCAGGACTGCCAGCTGTCAGCCTCAGCTTCCCCCAGACCAGCTCCCGTCATCTAGATGTGTTCACCATGGCAGGCATAGCCAGCTGCCCTTCTGGGTCATCAAGGGGACCATTCCAGGCAGAGAGCACATCCTGTGCACAATCCACATGTATAAAAACTCCAGAAAGTAGGCAATAAATTTAAGAAATGCTGCTTGGCATCCCAAAACTGCAGGAGATCAGGAGGCCATCACAAAGCCTGGCTGGACAGAAGGGCAGTGAGCAGCATTTCTAGGGCCTGATTTGTAGATGCACTTCATAGTGAACCTCCTGTAACCCACTGCTTAGGTAATACATACTCAGCAGTAAAGACTATAAGAAACTTTTGTAATGGTTATGAGTTTCTAAAGCATTAATGGTTTAATGCAGTGAAGAAGGTGAGTTGGAAAAGGCAGCAGCACGGGTAAGTGAGGAGGGGTGTAGAGAGGGAGTCCCTCTGGCCATTCTTTCCTTCTATACTTGAAGCTTCTGCAATCACCATGTATTAAAACTGACAAATTTTTCAGCTCTGGCTCTTGTACACTGTGCATATCTGTGGCCCTGCTGGCAATCCTGGCCTCAATTCCCTGCTCTTAATACTGAGAGCACAGGATGGGGCTGAAGCTCCTGACAACCTTCTAGCATCCTTCACCTGAGACACAGCAGCCTCCATGGTAGAAACAGTATGACTGCAACTGCACAAAAGGGCAAACAGTGTGCTGCAGCCAGGGATCATCTGAGTCCTCACCAGCTGTGGTAGAGCTGAATCTGCTGGACTAGCTAAGCTTGCTGACAGAGATGGTTCTCCCCCACCTCAGTGACTTGGCGGTGCAGTGGGTTGAGGTGTGCTCTCTCAATGAACACTGATGGTGTTCTTCCCACTGATGCCACACAGCCTGCCAGAAAGTTTTTCCTTTCAGTGTTGTAGCAGAATGGGATGCTTGGTGAAATCTTTACCTATCATCCCCTCCTGTCCTTGAACACGTTGTACTGAATGTGCCTGGGTATCCCATGGACAGAAACACTTTGCTTTTTGTCTCAGGGATGCGAGTCAGGCATGCTCCCCTGCCTGCCCCCAAGGGACTGGCTCTCCCCTGCTTCCTTATCCCCTCCAGTGCTCACGGTGTCCCAGGTAATGCTCCCTCCGGTCATTGCAGAGTACTTTATACTTGATGCAGTCAATGCTGGGGGCTGGGGCGGGGAGGGGGGGAGCTGGCAGTTCCTCTGGCAGCTGTCAGCTCAGAGGGAGCAGAAGTAAGGTTGCCTGGGCATGTACTTTAACTCCAAATGTCCTGTTTTTCCACAAGTTTGCGTTTTGATGAACATAATGTTCTGGGAAGGAATGAGCTATCACCAAGCAACATTAACTCTGTGTTAACAAAGGGGTTTGACATTGAATTTAAGCTTGAGGACAATGCTGGCACAAGAATGAATTGCACAGGCTGAGCCATGGGTACACTGAGATTGGAAATCAGAAGGAGCTTCCTACCTGCCAGTGCAGGGGTCTGGAACAGCCTTTCCACAGCAGTAGTGAGGCCAGGAGACTGAACTTGCTTTGGGACTAGAAGTCTCTGAGCAAGGGTATGCAAGAGTCCTCTCTTCTTATGCAATTGCAGGACATTTTCATAACAACTTTGCTCTTAAAGCAGCACAAGCCAAACCAGGTGCCCCCGGGGCACGCCTCAAAACGGTGCAGGTTGGGGCTGCAAGGACAGTGTCCTGGAGACACTGGAGAGAGTGCTGTAGGGCCGTAATTACCCAGGGAGTGCAGGATGTGAACTCCGGCTGCCTCCAGCGGGCAGAGAACTGGCATGGAAATTGGAGGGGACAGTATGTGACAGGCGGGCCCAGGACTGACTGCCTCAGGTCAGGTGACAGCTGGGCATCTTGCAGATCTGAGGGGATTTCTGATGAGCAGAAAAGGGCTCCACACCACAGCCCAGGGGAGTGTACGCCCTTGTCAGCTGGGCACTAAGGGGCTTTGAGGCCAGCTCCTCCACTGTCTTCACTCATCTTCATTAACCAAGGCGTACCAGCCTGGGCCAGGGCCCATCATTCATCCCTTTCCTAGGCAGGACAGTTGGTCGAATGAGACCAGCTTGGCACGGGGCAGCAAAAGGGGATGAGGGAAGGGGATGTCCCAGGAGCAGCTGTCAAGGGGAAAAGATGACAGCAGCTCTCCCAGGGCAGCCGCAGGCTGGGTGCTACACAGAACCAGTGGCATTTGCCTTGGAGCGTCTCCTGCCTCGCTTTCTCCCACCATCAGCCCTGGACACCAGCAGCCCTGGGACACGGCACACAGCTCTCAGCCACCCTAGCCTCTCGGCACCTGCCTGCACTCAGCTGCCCAAAGCAGAAATCCTTGCATGAAATACTTTACTGCCTGGTCAGAGTGGATTACACCAGCTGGGGATAAAATGGGAGTTACAGCAAACTCAGTGGTTGGCTGTCTCTGTTCTGTTTTTTAACAGAAGATTAAGGCATTGCTGAAGTGACGTCTACATCTTCCTCAGTGATGAAGGTTAGGGGTTTGAAGCCTAGCTGCTGACTCATAACCAGGCAGAAGAGAAAAGGGAAAATTAGCATGAGGAATGTTGCTGAAGTGGCTTGCATGTGTTCAGAGATTAGTGTAGATATTGTATTGCTGCCTGTGTTATGGCTGGTGTGTTTAGTAGATGTTTTTAATGGAGTCTGATCTTTTCAAGACCACAGGACACCTATACGAAAAGCATTTGCCTGTATCTCCAAATCCACTGCCATGTAGTACAGATCTTTAAGAAACAAGCTCCTCCAGAAAGCAACTTTAATTCCTGATGTTGTAGCGCTAGTGCTTTTTTCTAAACTCGGATGCCTTTGGACATTTTAGTGAGCTATTGAACTGCTGGGTGGCACATCACTGTCCAGAGTCTAGCCTGGCTCTGCATGGATTAAAAATTGCTCCCCCTGAGTGCATGTCTGTGGACCCTTCTGGGACACGGGTTTGGTGTTCCAGCTTCCCCATTAAATACTCGCTCTCTGACTGCACAAACTCAGCAGAGGCCTGGAACATGACCTTCATCTAAGCTGTGTCACCTCTAGAGCACATCGCCTCTGGATCAAGGCTGAGGCAGGCGGGGGAGGCTCAGGCTGCTGCTCCTGAGATAACTGGAAGGATCAGGAGAGCTGGGTGAGTGCTCAGTCTAAACAATGGCTTCAGAGTCAGAGTTGTGATCATACTCAAATTAATTTCAAATATGCACAGTAACACAAGAAGCAATTTGCATAAGACGTCACATGGAGTTGCATACAATTTCGCATATTTAAACAAAATACAATAAAGCACAGCTCAGGCGGGTACGTGAAATCATTTGTGCAGTGAACCATGCAGAGAAACGACGTACAATTATCACAGAAGAAGAAAACAAATGACAGTAACCACCCAGGATGCAAACTCAGCTCAAGAGTTGGGAAACACCCGCCTCTTCCTTCATCCAGCATCCTGATGGATGCTTGGATTCACATTATCTTTACAGGAGCGCGTGCTCCTTTTGCACCAGGCCCTTCTGGTGCAGAGGATGGTGCTCGCTGTATCACGCCACTACTCACTCCTTCACATTTGCATCCTTGGCTTCATTTTTGCAAAACACTTTTCTCATGCGTCATTCTTTCTGGGCTTTCTACTGAATTCATTGCTGAATCTGAGGGACTGTTCTCTCACCACACACCACTCCAGGTGGCACTGCTCTTGCCCTTTAGTGGTAAAGGCCAGAGGCTGAAATACTGGCTATGGGAGCCCAATGGCAGACACTCACAGCCTCATTTTTGGTCATGTCAGTGCTGTGCATGTTCAGAATGCAATTGTTCTTGGTACCTCTTGGTGCCTCAGATGATGTGGCCTCCACCTCAGCTCCTGGAAAATGATGACCAAACAAATAACATTAGAAAAAAAGACCTGGCAAGAAAAGGGAACAACAGCCCTGAAATGAGAATGTCTCATCCTTCAAAGTGAACTCAGGAGGGCTGAGACCTTTAAACCTGCAAAAGGGACTTTCACCCACCCCCTGACCTACATTTTGTGACAGTCCTCCATCTCTGACGCGTGGGCTGGGTCCACGCTGCAGCAGTGAGGCTGAGCTCTGAGGGCTAAGCCATGAGCATGTACAGTTGCCTCCGCTTCCCTTTCCCTCCCCAAGAGGCAGGGGAGGATTTGGGTGCTGCTTCTGAGAAAACTGGAAGGATCAGGGGAACTGGAAAGGTGCTCAGGCTAAATCAGGGCTTCAGCATCAGCAGCACCCTGGCACCTGTGAGCTCCCAGATTCCTGCTTCACTCATTTTGTCTTGATTTACTCAGTTCTTTTAAAGCCCCCCGGCCCTTAATTTCTCTCCTGATCCATTGCCCTTCCTGCCCCATTATTTAATCCTAGCCACAATTTCTGGTTCTGTCTACTCTCTCCTCACTGTACCTTTTCGTCTCCTCCCTCATGTTCCTGCTCTCTCATAACTCTCTTCTTTAAGGCCTTTGCTCGACAGCTTCAGCTCCTTGTATTTTAGTTAGGCAATTTGTTTCTCTCTGCAGGACTGCCTGAGCATCAGCTAAGAACTGTCACCAAGACCCTGGAAGACGCAGTATTATGCTTAGTCACCATGTCATCCCAGCCCTCCTCTAACTTGCAGGTACCAGGGGAAAATCTGTCTCGTCCTTGTTTGCTGCACTTAGAATCACTGCACCGTGTTGTTAGCCACAAGTAAACTGGCCAAAGTGAGTAGCTACAAGAAACCTCCCTTTAGCCAGGACAGTCTTTTTGGTCTTCACTTTTGCCACAGAGGTCCTGATGCTTGGAATAAGGGAAATCTCATTATAAAGGAGGGAATGGCACCTCTCTACCACCTCTTGCAGCTCCTGCTGTGTGTACAGCAAATGCAAGATAACACTAAGCAGAGCCTTGGACCTCACTTGTGTCGCGTTCTCTCACAAGCAGTATGTCACAGAAGAAAGGAATTAGCAAAGCAGAAAAAGGCATCCATTTCAGGCTTAAGTAACTCATCCCGATGTTTCCAAATGGGTCTGAATTGATGTAATGAGACTGACACAAGCCTCCACTGTGCATTTAACTATTGCACTCATGTTTTGGCTAATGAACATATTCAACCAAAGCTGTGTGGGTTCACAGTGCACTGGCCTGGCTAGATTGATTCCCCTGACACTAGCAGAGGACACCCACCATTGACTGCCTCTTCATTTAGGAAAGGTTCAAGAAGCTCTTACTTTCTGGATCACTTTACCAGGGCTTGGATGGCCCCTGAAAAAATCACGATGTCTGTCCAATCATCCTTCCTTAGGCAAACTGACTGGGAAACCAACTGTCCCTTCAGCCAGGCCAGGCTGTAATGTACATTTGACCAGTGTGTGTTGTAGACATCAAACTATGCTCCTCTGACATTCAGAAAATTAGTTACCACAGGCTTGTTTGCTTGCTTGTTTGTTGAACCCTTGCGGTATGCCCAGCCGTCGATGAATTCTGGGCTTCAAACTAGACTTGCTGCCCTAGAGCATCTGCTCTCCTGCCACTGGAGCTCTAACTAGCAGCCACAGAGACGCAGGACAGGTCCCTGGAGCAGAAACTGGCATTTGTTTCCCTGCCAGATCCCTTGTAGGGATTGATCTGAAGTTGAAGATGGTTTTGCTTGTATTCTGGTCACTCCCAGAGAAAGCTGGGCTTTGGATCAATGTGGAATGCGTCACTGAATGGTCTATTATTCACTGAGTGCAATGTGCACTCGGAGACACAGCAGCCCTCAGTAAAGATTCAATTCTGCCTCCAAGGATCAAAGCAGGAATGAACCAAGGGAACTACTCAACTCCTTTGCATGATGCTGAAATGAGTGGTTGCTTGTTTCAGAGTCATTCTCCATGGCACTTTCAAGTTGTGCGTTGCTCCTAATTAAATGGCCGTCTACACAGCCGCATCCCTTTAGCAGGGTGTGGAGATACCGCTGACTTAAGCTGTCCGTCCCCTCTGCACCACGGCTTACAGAGTTAGCACAGCTCATCCATGCTGCCATACCCAGTCCACACTGAGAGCCCAAGGGGCACAGTGATGCCCACAGCTCCACAGGTGATTTCCCACCACTACCTTCTTGCCCACAGCGTTGGGCACGTTGTGAAGGCACACATAGTGGCTATGGCCAACAGGACAGGCCCAGGGAGGAAGACAGAGCCAGAGGACATGGGGTCCTAACTTCCAGCCCCAACTCTGCAGAAGCTCCTTGAGCAGGGGAGGCAAGTGAACACTCCAGCTCGCTGCCAAATCCCTGAATTGGCAGGTGCTTCCAGCTGACAGTTGCCTGGTTATTTTTTTTTTTTTTTTTTCATAATGGGATAATTTATTGCAGGTTATAGAAGGCACTCAGCTGGAGGGAATCCCAGCTTTGGGAGATGCTTTCATAATGTTTTTCTGAAGCACTCTTTCCCAGGAAATCATAGTGGTCAGCAATACCTCATGCTTGTTTTTGACCACTTGTTGGTGTGTTTTTCGTGTTCCTTGATGTGGTTGTACAGTTTTTAGGTGGTCTTCTTTGATTTAAATAATCGCATCCATTTCTCCTATCTCTGCTGTCCTCATTCAGCATGCAGCTCCACATTCTAACTCCCTGTTGGAGAACAGGATGGTGGGGAGATGCTAGNAAGGGTAAAAAGTCCACATGGGCATAAGGGCAAGAGTGCTGAAGTGGGGAATGGTGATGGGAAGAGACTTGAGCAGGGATTCAATGTTTCAGGAAGCCAGAAGAAAAAAAAATGGCAGCTTGTGGAGCTTCTCCTGTGAGGCAGAAAGTGTGTCCTGGAGAAGAAAGAGAGCTTTTGACTGAGCTCCTGCAGCTTCAGCCTCTGCCGAGAAGGCACTGGAGAAAAAACATCTAATGACAGTGAAATCAGCAGGAAGGGCTGAAGCTCTGGCTGGAAGCAGATGAGGTTTCTGCAAGACATTTCACTGCACTGATGAGTATGTGAGTTTGTAATTTCAACACAGTGAGAACCCATTGCCTTTTCAGTTGAGTCTCTCCAGCCTGCCCAGCCCCAGAACCACCATATGTGGTTGACTAGGGAGGATCAGCCCAGAGCACAGGTGACTAGCCACCTAAAGCAACAAGGGTGAGGGATTCCTTCCTCCTTCTTCCCACACTCAGCACAGGGGCAGAAGAGGGGCCATTCAGCTTTGTATGCATGCATGCCCTGGAAAAACCACCACAGGTGTGTCTGCTCTCCCATGGACCTGGGGCCACCTCCAGCCCACAGAGATTCTGTCCAGAGCACAGGGTCCCATGTGCGGGGGTCTGGCCCTGTGGCAGGAGGTAATCCCAGGTCCTTCCAGTGGAAAGAGACCTCAGGACAGAGTCCGAGGTGAGGTCAGGTCTGGAGTGCCTGCTCCTTCCTCTGAAAGGAAAGCAACAGAGCAGAGATATCTCCGATGCCTGAAAGATTTGCACAGCAAGTGGGCAGAGGGAGCAGGGGTCAGGGATCATCCCCAGCACCCAGCAGCCCTCCTGCCATTGCTGGGGAGCAGCTCTTCAGAGCAGCCACTGAGTCTCCAGCACCCCCTCCCCAGCATCGATCGTTTCAGGGGCTTGCAAAGTGGGGGAGTTGCAGGAGATGAGGATGCTTAATTACAGAGCAGCCCTGGAAACCAGCAACGGCAGCGGCACTGTGGCCAGGAGGGGAGGCAGCAGGGCTGTAAATAGAAATTGCGGAGGCAGCCGCGGGGAACAGCGTGAGGGAGGCTTCTGTGCCTGCATCGCTCCATCTCCTTCCCTTCCCTTCAGCTTCTCTCACCTTTCCAGGCCACCCTGTCTCCCAGCAGAAACTGGCATGTGACAAGCAGCCCCAAAGCGTGGCTGGGAGGCAGCAGCTCCAGAGGCAGAACAGACGGCCTGGGTGGAGAAGTGGTTGTGCAAGGCCTCCTCCAACAGGGGCCATCTCCCATGGAAATGCATGAGGCGGGGCCTCTTTGGCCAGCAAGGAGACCAAGGCAAGATGGACACAGTGCCAAATTGCTCCATCTACCCCTCCAGAGGAGGCTGAGGGATGCCAGATGTCTGAGACCTTGTCCCACAGGGGTCTGCCCAGGGGGAAGTCCCTGTTGTCCCACCCTGACATCTCCGTGACGGCCTCTTCCACGGCAGCAAGAGCTCTGCTTTCAGTATTTTGCAAAGGTTTATTTAAAAATGTTGAAACTAACATCCCACAAGAGTTGAATATTTCACCACGAGGAGAAGAGAAATCCTACAAAAATATATATCACAGCGTACAAGGGCAAGGGAGGGGGAAGAGCGAGACTGAGCGGGGAAGCAGGAGGGAGGTCGGAGGGGAGGATGAGAGCAGTGGCAGAACGAGACCGAGTGGCAAAGGGAGAACAAGAGAGGAGCAGGGAGAGCGAAACAGCAGGAGGGGAGAAATAACCGGGAGGGAGACCATGGTACAGGACAGGAGTGGGAAGTGGGAAAACAGTGGGAGAGGGAAAACAACGGGAAAAAATGAATAGAGAGCCAGCAGTCTGTGAAGGAAGGGGGCCCCCCTCTACAGTCTTGCCAAGGTAGGGCCAGGACTACAGTGAGACAGCAGCAGGGGTGCGATCAGGGAGCTGGAGTTTGGCCCAGGGCTTTTGTGCTACAGGGACTCGTCTCTAAGGCTGTGCCATAGTTTAATCCAGAGCAGTCTGAAGGTGATCATGTTTGAGAATTTGTGGGGAGTGAACAAACCGCTCCTTTCCAAGTACTTTTCCATGTCGGGAAAGGGAGTGGGGAATGAAGGGACCAGATTTGCAAGGGCACTTAGGTGCCATTTGAGGAAGAGGTAGATAGCCCTCTCTGAAGCCGTGGGATGCTTGGCTGGGTGTCAGTCCCAGTAAACTGGAATGGAGGAACACTGTGGAAGCACACACCGGAGGTCTGCTTTCCTGCTTGTCAGTTGCGACCAACCAAATGGGAAAACCCGAGAAGGATTTGGCCTTGTGGTCATGTCACTCTGCTGGTTAAAGAGAGGGAGATTCTGGTTCCTGTCCTGAAATAGTACAGAGTGGAGGGCATAGGTTTTCCTCCAAACCATCCCTCTTTCCTGCTGTGCTCCCAGAGAGAACACCCTTGTGTTAACTGAGCCATATTCCCCCCCAGCAGCTCAGCACAGGCAGGGTGCCTTCCACCCACCCAGCCCACCTGGATGTCTCCTTTTCACTGCACAGAAAGGTTGAGCAGGCTCAGTCTAATGCTACAAACGTTTTCAGTCATTTTCCCCACACACCTTTCTCTCTCTGTAAACTTTCCGCTGGCAAAAAAAGAATCCAGATCTTTCCTCCGGTCAGCTAGAAGACAGGGAAACCTGATGGGCTGTGACTGAGAAGATGCTGGCCTCTGCCCTGGCTTGGTACTTGGTGCTATCATCCTGTCTGTGTGCGTGTCACAGAATAGGGCTGGGCTAGCCTGGGCTAGGGAAGAGACTGTAGGCACAGTCTGGCTCCAGTCTGCGTATGGGAAGATGGTTTCTAAGGCTCCAGCCATGGGGAAAACAGATCCAGTGAAATTATTTATTGACTGGAAAAAGCTTGTGTGTCCAGAGGTGCTTTGAATGTTTTGTTCCAGGGACAAAATACATCAATGAAAGTTTGGGCAGGACAATGGAGTTGCTTCCCATATCTAACCTGTTTTGTGTCAGAAGGTGAATGACTGTCATAAAAACATATTTGTCTGGAAAAATTGGTCTTGGAAAAGATGTTCAGCATATCCAAGCTTCTGTCATTGTAAGAGTTTTCTCTACTGCATTCCCCAGCTTCCTCCTTACCACAGCATCCATGAGAGGCTTCATTCCCTGGGGATACTTTTAACAAAAAACAGAGACATGTTAGAGGGGAAAAAAAAACCAAAACCAAACAAACCACAAAACACTGAAATCTGATTTGTTTGTAGAGTTCTCAAAAGCCTGGCCAGCAGAGCGCAGGGCTTCCCCTCATCAAATGTTGGAAAATGTTTTCACTAGGGCTTCTGTGGTGCCCTGCCACTTTCTTACAGACCTTCTCTCCATGCAGCATGTGGAAAGGGAAAGTCCAAGGACAGCCCTTGAACTGGTAGAGTCTAAACTCTGGCCTTGTTTCAACAAGCGCTATTGATCAAAGAAAAATCTAATTAATCTGGTCTGGAAGATTACTTAAACAAGTTGAAGGCATTATATTGTAAACTGCCAGCAATAAGCAGTGCAAGCCTCTTGCCAGACTGCGTGCAGATGGCCTTCCCCAGCGCCAGTGTGCCAGCGAGAGGAGGAACAGCCCCGAGCTGCCCTCAGCTGGCGGGGGCTGTGGTGAGCGGGGCAGCAGGCAAGGACGGCCATCTGCCCCCTTCTCTCTCCATCTGCAGCTCAAGTGTCTCCACCAAAACCTTGAATGGAGCCTGAGTAAGGAAAAGGCTCAGTAATAGATTAATCTAGGGTAAAGCAATAATATCCCCTGCTATAAGCGGAGACTCAACCTGTGCTTAGACTAGAGACCTCCAGAGTCCTTTTCCACCTACATCTTTCACCCATTCTGTGCTTTTAATAAGCCAGTAATTTTATTTGACCTGTCATTTTCTCCAAATCTCTACTGGTTTCTTGCGAAGCTTATTGCAATTTACACTATCATTTAAATGTCCTTCACAGTGAGCCAGATGAGACCCAAGATCACCTAATAGTTCAGCTGGGTAAATGGGCAGAAACAGGCCTTTTACGAAATTCCATGTGCTTTGTCCTATAAAGAATAGTTTTTTACTGCACAGATAAAGGATGAAAGGGCCATTTCCTTTTTTTCCAAGATGACTTTTGTCAGAGATCTTTTAAGGTATATTAGGGCCTTCAGATCGTTGGTGAGTTTCCTGTCTCTGGCCACATCAGTCCAGCAGCTGAGAGTGATTGTACAGTATAGGGGCACCTTTACCTAAATCTGTATCATTTCGGCCCAGTGGCTGTCAATGCAGGATCTGTGAACTACTTTAAAGGTGTCCACAGAAACCAAGGGAGAGCAGCTACTGTCATTAAGCTGGAATTTGCCATTTCACACGTCCTCAAAGTGACACCCACGGGTCCACACATAGGAAGAGGTTGAGACGCGCTGATCTTGCTCACACCAGTAACTGACAATGCGGCTGCCTGACCCACAGACCACCACAGCCCCAAAGTACACGCTCGGGCAACCAGTTTGCACTGATACCCGTGCCACTGGTTTCAGTACCCAACCAGCTGGGACAACACACTTATGAAGGCTGGCACCCCAGATACCCTCTTGCTCATGGCTTTGGTGAGTGTTGCCTCTTGGGCCTTCAGTCACCCTGTATTCCAGGAGAGTCCTACCAGCAGTACATGGCAACCCTCCAAATGTTCCCAAGGTCAGCTCTAAATTGTTATTTGTCATCCCAGGCACACAGATTTGTATCTGCCGCTTGTCGCCTGTGACATGAGTGTCTGAAAGCAATTCCCTGCCTCAACCCAGCAAAACTCAATTTCCTCGTGCCCAGCTATATCTGCATGCCACGCTTTAGCTGCTTCAGCAGTACCCCAATGTACCCCCACTTGATAAATAACATGGTGGGCAGAGGACTTTGCCTCAGATTTTTCTGCAGAACATCACCATGGACTGATGTATGTCAGGAAAACCTTGCTGAAGGAGACTGAGGGGGCAGAGAGGGGCAGCAAGGCAGCTTCCAAGAGATCAAAACATTTGGAAAGCTAAAGGAACTTTTTCCAACTTTAACTGGCAAGAGAAGTGGGGGGAGAGAGGGGGAACTGAGACAAAACAATTGGGGATGGATCGATGAAGAAAGATACAAACTGAAGGAAAAAAAGCCCAGAGGAGTGTTAGGCAGAAAGAAAATGGAAAGATGTGAGAATCTTCCATCTAGAGGGGAGGTAACGTTTCATTAAGGAAGTGGGTTGCTGAGGGGACCCAGGTGCTGCATGAGCCTTTTCTGCCCAAGCTTCACCCACCCTTGGGACCCTCGGAAGGGCCAAGACCTCGGCAACAGAAGAACCTGCCACCACCTGAGCCCTGGCTCAGGGGAGATCAAGCCCTAGCAGGCAATCCTGCAGCCACTGAACTCCAGACGTTCACTTCAAAGCACACAACATGGGAAGGGACACACAGAGGGGTTAGGGCCCACGGGGACAGGGGTACGCCTTTCCACCTCGCCTACCCCAATGTCAGGCATGCACTGGTGAGAGAGTCATGGAGGTCCAAGTGTGTGTGTGTGTCTGCATGTGTGCTAGGAGAGGGGCCAGGGAGGCCAAGATTTCACACCACCACCAGCTGTCTTCCCTCCCACCATCCTGCTCTCTCATCACCCTGTCCTCCGTGGGCTGGGGTAGGTCCTCAACCTTCCCCCAGTGGGAGGCTAGGGAGGCCCAGCTCATCCATTTGCCCAGGCACATCCTGGTGGAGATAGTTAATAATGGTGGTGGCGAGCCGTGGCACAAGGAGGTCATTTGTTCCTGGGGTAGCAGAGGCGGTGGGAGTCTGCGCTCGCCGGCTGTGACAAGAGGGTGGGACAGCCAGCTCTGCTTCTCCTGTGAGCATCACAGGTTCACCAGTGGGATTCTGGGGGGAAAAGGGAATTGGAAATTAATTAGCGATGGGTGTTTATGCCACCCCACTGTCCCCGCTAACCGACCAGCACCTTTGCTGCATGAGGACACCTTTTATATGAGGACAGGCACTAGGACTGCCTGTCCTCATGTCCTCTTCCACTCCCTCCCTCCCCAGCTCACCAGGCACTCACCGGTTGAGCTGGAAGGCTGTGCTCTTCCCGTGGCCCCCCAGTTTCTCCACACCCTCCTGGCCTTGCCTAGACTCCTCCGCTTCAGGTGTGGGGGCCAAGGAATCACCGTAGGGCCCCAGGATGCTGACAGTGGTTGGGGAGAGGTCTGTGAGGGGCTGCTGGCTCTCCTGCTGCCTCCCACCGCTCTGCTGCCCCGAGTGACGCCGGCGTTTCTGATTACGGTCCCAGCTTTGGAGAGAGACAAGGCATGAGAGGAAGAGCACCCTCTGAGACAAGCCCCAGCTCTCAGTGACAGAGGGGTTCATGGGACCCCATTATATCCAGCACTTAGAGCCCAGTGCAGCCACATGCCAGACTTCCCAAGGGCTTCCAGCGTCAGATCCCTGCCCTTGGGATAAATGTGTCCCAAGCCCACAGTCCTCCTGCCCACCTCCATGCAGACACTGGTGTGGTGACAGCCTCCATTGGCCCTGAACGCCACTCACCAAAACTTGAATATGATCCCGGTGGCAACCAGGACGATGATGATGGAGATGGTGATGGTGACATACAGCTGGGGGTCTACACCTGCGAGAGAGAGGGGGAAAGGTGGGGGTGTGCGACGGCCACCCCCACTGGTCCCTGGAGAGCAGCAGTGCAAGGGAAGGTTCCCGCTTGGGCCCTCATGAATTTTGCAGAAGGAGCTGCTCCCACAGGGACATGGCAGCGGGTGCGTGTGAAGGAAGTGAAGGGCAGGTTTACCTTCTCCCCGGGGCCCAAACAAGAAGGGCCGCAGGGTGGCTGGGGTCTCGCGCAGGTTGAGCCCTGCATTGTGCAGGAGCGAGTGGGAGTTGGGCTGCGCCGTCGCCATCCCATGTGGCGAGACAAAGGTGTAACCCAGCGGTGGGAAGCCCGGGTTGGCCGAGTTGGTGTCGCCTCCATCCTCATCTGACACCGTGGGGCCCCAGACGATGGCCCAAGGGTACTGGGAGGAGGGCATGCCGTCCTCGAACCCAGAGGGGGTGGCAGGGCGGGCCCCTGCCGCCTGGCGCCGTAGCCGTACCACGTGCCGCAGCTCTGACCCCCGGGGTGCCAGGGCCCGCTGGCGCGGCAGGGCCAGGCGAGAATCCCTCTCCTGTGGCAGTGAGGTCCTGTCCCAGATGCAAATGGGCCGCGGGGCTGAGGGGCTCCGACGGGTGCAGAGAGGCCGAGAAGCTGCCGGGCTCCGCGAGCGAAGAGACCAGACGCCAGGGGGAGGGACGGCCGAGACCAGGAGAAGGAGATGCCAAAGCTGCAGGGAGTGGATGCAGGAGAGGAGTGGAGGCATCCTGCTGCGGGGTCGGGGGAGGAAGAAGAGAGCCTTATCTGAGATGTCCCTCCTGCTGAAAGGCCAAGCTCGGAGCAGCTGGGGGCAGCCTGCCACCCACGGTCCCCACGTTTTCCTGGCAAACATGGGAAGCTCTGAACCTACCAGGCACCGGGCTCCATCGCAGATGCAACAGTGTTTTCACTCAACGAGGATCTCGTCTCATCTTCTTCACTGGGAAACAAATGGGAGAGGTGTCAGTGTCTCCTCGCCCAGCGGCTACCGCTCTCTCCCTGGAGGCACCATGGGCGAGATTCCATCCCTGGGTGGCAGGGCTCTGCAGCACCCACACCTTCTGCTGCTCTTGAGCCCCACCGTCCCCACAGGCTGTCCTGCGTGGAGGCACATCGTCCCCCTGACCCTGTCACCGCACAGCCACCACATGCCTTAGCATATGCAGACGGGAGGAAGGAGCAATCTCTGGAGCACACGTGCAGAGGCACATGCGCAGCTTCCCTGGGGACTCTCCTGTCTGAGGGCCGAGAGGGGGATTCGGCATCTTTGTTTGCTTATCGCTGGAACAAGTTGGAATCTTAATTCCTGTGTTTATTTATAGTGTAGAGCGTGTAATCCATTTATTAAAAGGGAGCCTCTTCGTTGTGTGCCAGAGTGAGGGAGTGAGAGGGGAAGCACAAGAGTGATAAACCAAGAAGACTGAGAAAGCGAGAGTGAATCAGCGAGAAAAGTCCGGCCTTACTAAAGAATTTAAGAGCAAAAATATGCCTATCAAATATTTAGTATTTACTTTCCTCTTAGCTAACATGGAATTACCGTCCCACACGCAGGGGGTCCTTGTCCTAGAGTCCTCTACCCTGCCTCAGTCTTCTCTTTCTCCCCTCTCTCTCCTACCTCCCATGGCCGAGCAGCCCCAGGTAGCAGCGGTGACACAGCTGGTCCCCCACCCCCGGGCTGGACCTCTGCACTGGCCACATGCCTCCCCCTGCCACCAGTCCTGCAGCAGCACGGCTGCCCTTCATGCTGCCTGCACCTTCCCTTGGCCAGGCACAGCGCAGCCCGGGACGGCCCTTCCCCGGTGAGCTGTTATCTGCCCGACCTGGGATCCACTCAGCCACAAAGACCACACGCACACACACACACACAGAGGAGACAAAAAATTAAAAAAAAATAATTCAAGATATTCAGTTCGCTCCGGCATTGAGGAGACCATGGATGCTGACAACCCACAGCCATGCCCTTCTGTGGCTGCTGGGGTGGAGAAACAGGGCTGCTCAGCCGAGGGAGTCAATGGCCAACCGGCCTGAGCTGCCAGCCCCAGCCAGCTGTGTTGCACCTCCCAGCTCCCTAGGGGTTAGTGCCACCCCCTCCAGCTCGGCCCATGCCCCCAAATAAAACTGCAGCCTCTCCTGAAGGAGGGAAAAGCCTGGTGCTTGCTGCGGGAAAGGGGACTCACAGCCCCTGATGTACACTTGAGGAGAGGGGCTGGGAGGAAGGGCACCCAAGAGTGAGTAGCTATCTAGCTCCTGCTGCATTAACTGGGGATATTTTTAGTTTCCTTCTGTTAAATATTTAAACAAAGTTCACAGAAAAAAAGGGAATTGTCGGCTAATGTGCCCTGCCCTTCCCTCCGGGGCAAGATCAGTCTCTGGAGGGATCCTGAGATGAAGATGAGGAGAAAAGAGCAGCTATTCTCAGCATTTCTTTGTACTTTGCTCCTGAACTTCTCTCTAAGCCTTAGAGAGGACTCAGTATTAAAATGCAGCTCTGCAGAGAGGCAGCAGAATGGAGTAAGTTTCTTCCGAAGCCAGAGGCTGGCGAGATCTTGGCCATCTGGATTATGATCACGATGCCATAGAAGATCACGTCTGGTAACACAATATGGAGATGACAGAATTTCTTTTGGACTTCGGAAAGGGAATTCCAAGTGTCAGGGACCTCCGCGTGTGAGTCCTAGGGCACACAAACTGCCCAGGTGATTTCAAGATGGCTTGGTGTGCCTGGGGGAATGACTGGGACCCCCCACAGGACAGTAGTTCCCTGGGGTGAAGAACCCGCTCTGTTAGTGGCACAGCGTTATCAATTACAGCTCTGGTCCTCAGGGGCTGCCGGGTGTCTTGCAGCAGAGGATGTGGATCCGGAGAGTGCCACACTAGCAGTGGAGATCTTCTCCAGGAGCAGGTAGACCTCAGTGCCAGTCCCATGGAGGAGTGTGGTACTTCAGGGGTGCACATGTAACCATCAGCACTCCTCCTGACATAGATGGTTCTGCCGACAGAGATGTGCCTGGGTGCAGGTGTTCAGTGCTGGGTCACCCATCTGACTGTGCTCTTCTCGCTTGTTGGGTTGTCTTACAATGGAGACCACGCTGAGACTTCTCGGCTGAGATTGTGAACTCCAGCAACAGCACCCCAGACCATGGATTCCCAGGGTCTAAAGCTGAGGAATAAGAAACCCTACAGAGCCAAATCCTAAATTGCTTTCATACCCAGTAGCCTGAATGTCAGACCTACAGAGCAGGTAGTGGCTCTTACCAGAGCTGAGAGGAAGGAGTAAGCCCCAGGGTTGGCCTCCTCATGTACGTATAATGCTTTGGAAGTGACAGTCCAGACATTGGGTGTAAGTCTCAGACCTGAGACACTGTTGTGCATAGGTCCTGTTGCCAATGGTGAAGAGCAGGTGACTCCTAATGTCCCTACCTCAAAGGTAGCTCCAGATGAGTGCAGAAGTGAGTCAATGTCAGTCGGTGTCAGCCAACACAGTTTGGTGTGCTAATCATATTGTGGCCAGGAACTGGAAGCATGTCCTGTACCACCCAGGCATGGTTGTGGAGGAGCTGGGAGAAGCACAGAGAAGTCTCCTACAACAGGAATGCCGTGAGAGCAAAGGAAGGCTTCAGGTAGAAATGCCAGCCGGTGAGGGCTGGACTCCAATAACATTCAAAATGTAGGATGGATGTCCCTGTGTCTTATCGACAAAGCAGCAGATACAGCGTGCCTAGGGCACTCTGCAGTTGGCCACCAGCAGTGGGGTTTGTGCCCTGGGCACAGACCCTGCTGCGCTGGAGGGCAAGTACAACAAATGCCCTTCATTCACCTCTGTGTGCAGCTCCCAGTGTAGATGCTGAGTAAACTGGTAGATCTTCAGACAGCCAATGCTCTTACTACCTGAAGGTCTAAATCCCAGTATCCACACACCTGACGCTGTTCAAGAGGCCTTTGTGTGCCAGAGCAGAGAGACTGGATTTCTGCACCAGTGCCGCATGGTTTTGAAAGCTCTTGCTTTCAGATCTGCTTCAAGGGTCCAATTGTGATAAAACCAGACAGGGCTACTCCCAGGTTCCAAAGATGGACCTGTGTATTTTCACTCTGGGTACTGAGCCTTCATCGCAGTGTTCTAGTCCTGTGATGCACAGATGACAGAGTATGAATGACAAAGCTATTTCCCCAGGGCACTTCATTGAACTCAGTCTGTGAATCTTGGTGCTTGGAAGCTGTGAGTAAGAATTACACTGCTCTGTGCTATTGCATATGGACCCCACTACCAGTCCAGACTACAGATCCCTGGGGCTAATCTGTTAGTAGCTGCTCCCATTGCATTTGCAGGATGGAAGCCTGAATCCTGCTGCTGCTCCCCAGCGCCAGGGACCCAGCCGTGCTTCCTCCCTCTTTCTAAGTCTCCCGCAGCATGGCCCCATTGCTGCTGGGATGTGAGAGAGCAGATCTCGGTAGCCATGCCCCAAAGCATGTATCCCAGGTCACTAAGGGGGCTGAGAATTTACATCCTAAATAACAGCTGGGAGCAAAGCCTGCTGCACTGCTGCTCTGAGTGGGGAGCACAAACTAAACCCCAAAAGTGACACCCTCAGCTCCAGAGTTTAGACACTACAGCCTCCTGGGAAAACCCTAGGATCCGCTGACAGTAGCTCTGTCTCTGTGTCCAGGACTCTTGTATATAGTGGTCCCAGAGACAAATCTTATCCAAATATAAAAGCCGTCACAGGAATAAAAGAGCTGAGTTACCAGCCATGTGCAGGCAATATTCGCGCTGTAGCTCCCTCACACCAAATGCAATCTGTAACCTTCTGTTACAAAATGCTGAAGTTTGACAAATTCAAATGAGGAACAATACTATTAATAAAGAGGGTCACACACTAGCACAATTCACCTAGGCAGGTGGTGTATTCCCTGCTGCCTGAAGCTTCCGCGTGGCCGTATTTCTAAAAGAGACGCTACAGTTCAATCAGAAGTTATGGGCTTGACGCAGAAAATGAAATTGGTGAAATTCGCTGGCCTGTGCTCTGCTGTAGGTCAGACTCGATGATCAAAATGGTCCCTCTGGCCTTAAAATCTGAGAATATCACAGCTTTCTCAATGCCTAGCCGAGATCAGCTCTGACTGGAGAGCAATTGGATGAAGCCGAGCACACACAAACGTTGTTAGTGAGATACGGGTAGAGTCTCCTTCCATCCGGGGATGAGAAAAGAGTTGCACCCGATACTGTCTGGCTCGGCTGGCAGATGATGATCTATCTGTATTTTTGTAACATCTCGAGCTTGACTGCTGTGATACTGTGCCTCTAGGAATGAAGCCGTCTGCTCTCAGAGCGCTCCAGCTAGTTCAGAATGCAGCAGTCTGTTTGCTTGGGGACTCAAGCTGCCGGGAATGCATCACCGTGCCCCTCTGCACCCCACATCACCTCGCCTTTGAGAGCACCGAGTCCAGTTCAAGGTCTCCATGCCAGCATTCAAAGCCCAGCATGGGACAGGGCCCAGTGACCTAAGCTATCAATCACCTCTCCTTATGCAGCGATGACCTCACATGACGGATATATTCCACTGGAACAATGAAATTGCCAACCAGTTTGGGGAGAGGGGGTAGGGATGGAAGAAGGGGAAAGAGGCTCATGACCCTGAGGAACAGAACATTCACAGGAGCTGGGCCAAGATTATGAAACTTACCGCCAGCTGAAATAACGCTCACCATTAGCAACCCCACAGCACCGAGAGCTTCATGCAAATCCTTTCTTCGCCCAGCTCCTCGCCCCCCGCCCCCAGCAACGATCCCACTCAAAATAGTGATGAAAAAAATAAAAACAAACCTGAGGAGGACCCAGCCCTCCTCAAAGAGAAAGAACGCTAGGTTGGCTGTCATTTTTTAACTCCCAGCCAGCATTAAGGGCTACAGTGACAGCTACCGATACGAGACTGTGATCTGGGACCGTGGAACCCAGCATCTACCTCCAAGCATCAAGCAGAGCGAGTTTAGGCATTGGCAGTGAGACCCCTACACATGCTTCCTGGTGCCCCCAGCACCCCACACCTACGTTTTTCTCAGTGGCCATGAACATCCTGGAGTTCATGGCCCGAGTGGCAGAGATGCAGTCATTGCTGGTTTGGTAGCAGGAAACATGAACCCTGGTGCAGTTGAAAAGGGGTTATAGATATGTCCTGCTTAATTCAGCTGGGTGGGGATCAGGAATGGGAAGAATTCCAGAGCAGCTACCCCAGGGAGATAATTCAACTACACTCGGAGGAGTTTCGGCAGCTGGGAGCATGAATCCGAATGCTGGTACCCTGGGGTGGGAGATGCCAAGCCCATCTGGGGAAGGAGCTCCCACCGTGCATGGGGCCAGGGGCAACAGCTTGCAGAGCAGGCTGAATTTGGGGGCTGGCAATCTGAATGCAGTGGCTCACATCAGGCTGCTCTACCTGGTGTCTGAGGCTGAGGGGGTCGTTGGCAGCGCCCAGGAGGATCCAGCAGGACCGCGGAGGAGCTGACACTGCTCGCCCTGTGTCAGTGCGGGTCCTGCAGCGTTCGGTGACTGCCGGGGGGAATTCCTGTGCCAGGATAGCAGGGTGAGCACTAAGGGCTGGGTATGGAAATCCTAGGCTGGGGCAGAATCTGGGGCTGGAAGACGGATGGTGCATTTTGGTAGCTAGGGAATGGGCGTGTGAAGCCCATCAATGGTCCTCTGAGCTTAAGTCTCCCTGCATTTGGAAACTGTGAGTGTGGCCCCATTCCAAGCAGCACTCTAGGATGCCGGTCCCCTGCCATCTAGCGCCTGCCTGCAATACATGTCATGAGTCTGCCAATCTTCTGCCTCCCAGTTTCCTACTGTTCCCGGGCATCCAAGTGCTTCAGGTGCTGAGTCTCCACATCCGAATTGATCTCGCTTGCATGGTGCACCCTTGGCCAGGCAGGAAGAGGGATTGACCCCTCCGTTTCCTTTCTCCAGCTGCGCCAATTTGGCTGAAGTCGCCCTGTTCAGCGCAGGCTCCAGTGCTCCAGCACAACAGGTCTGTGATGGAGCTCAGAGCTGGAGGGCAAGAGGCAGCGACGCCTCGGCTGTGCCCTCTCCCTCCCAGCCCCTCAGGCATCCCCTGCCCCAGACTGAAAGAGGAGGAGAAGGAGGGGGGAGGGAGAGGTGACAGCCGGTAAAAGGAGACAGAGCACCTGGATGGGGAGAGGGAGAAGAAAAAGGGGGGAGAAAAGGACACAGGGAAGGAGACGTGGAGAGATGACTTGGAAACGGGCACTCAGCCCTCCCTGCCCCTCGACCCTGCAGCCCCATCCCCACCCCGTCCCCCAATCTCGGGCGGAGAGGATGAACTTACCTTGCGGGGAGACGAGTGAGGCGCAGCCGGGGCGGCGGAGCAGGGGGCTGGGGTAGCACAGCTGCTGCTGCCGGTGCCTCTCATGGCCAGGACGAAGGAAGNCGCCCCCGCCGCAGCTCGAGGGACGCACCCGCCGGGAGGGAGGCGGGCGGGGACACCGCGTCCCCCTGCCCCGGGAGCCCCTTGCCCCGGCGGCCGGCTGCTGCCAAGGCTCTTCCCGCTCCNGAGGAGGAGGAGGAGGAAGGTTTGATGAGGCTGAGCCCTGGCTGAGGGAGAGGGAGCGAGAGATGCCTTGAAATAAACAGCTGCCGAGGACTGGTCCAGCCCCTCTTTCTCAGTCTCTGTCTCTCTCGCTCTCTGCCTCCCGTTAACCCCATGGCTGCTG
>VXBJ01006300.1:640809-659802 GCA_013400055.1 Nycticryphes semicollaris | reverse complement strand
GTCCCGCCCCCCGTCCCCGCATCCATCATCCCCGGGATTCGGTCCCCGGGCCCCCCTGCGCGCCGCGGTACGGGGAAGATGGGGGGGGGAAGAGGGGGAGGGTGCAGGACGGTGCCCCCTGCGAGGCGCAGCCCGGGCGGGCGGGCGGTGGAGTCCGGCCGACCCTCACGGGAAGAGCCTCACAGCCCACGAGTGGGCCGGGTGGGACACAGGGATGCTGGGGGAGCAGCAGCACCGTCCAAGGTGGGTGTCCCCGTTAAGGGGTCACCCGGGTCGTTTGAACGTGTCCCCAAGCATGTTTGTGCGGGGGATCGATGGGATGCATCTGGAAATGGTAGGGATGTGACAGCGAAATTAAAGAAAGCTGATGTGCCTTTGAGGGGCCGGGTGTTTTACAGGGAAAATCTCCCTCCACCATCAAGTACCAAACAGAAAGCACAATCCAAATCAGAAGGGAGCAGCTGAGCAACCAACGGGCGAGAGAAGAAAGTCAATGACAGAAAGACGGTTTCCACTCCAGGGTCTGAAATATGAGGAAGCAAGAAAGTAATTTCCTCAGATCCTCAGAAACAATCAAACTTTTCATCATAAAGCGATGAGGAAAGACTGTGACTGACCCTGGGAAGAAAAAAAAAAACTCCCAAAAACCAAACCAGAAAGAAATAATGGAGACAGCACCGTGCTGTAAAGCAACCTGCCACTGCATCAGGAATGGACACACATGACAAACGGACGCACACAATACCAAACCTCGAGCAAAGCAGGATGCCCGGAATGGGCTGTGCCAGCTTTGGACAGACACCTGAGTGGGCTGAGTTCATTGTTCCTTGTCAGGCCTCCCTCCAGCTCCCGTGCTAACGAACCAGGGTGATCCGAGCTTTCCTGTGGCAGGACGTTTTGAGTCTTGCCTGTGTTTTTGTGAGCGCGTTTGGGGGAATCAACAGGTTTTTGGCGTGTTTGGGAGTAATGTCGGTGTGCGCTTGGACGTATCGGCACGGGGATGCAGTTGTGTTAAGGCTTACGGTCACTGGGAGGACAGCGCTGCCAGGGGTTTGTGCAAGACGCGGGGCCATTGTGTGTCAACAGGCGTGCACACAGCTGAGCCCCCCGGCTTTTGTCCCCCATCACGTACACGGGGCTTTATGACAGAGATTATCCGGGCTTCTGTCACATTCTCCAGCCTTTTCATCTCTAGCCCTCCCGGGACTTGTACAAATGATCCGTGCAAAGCCCGCGCGGTGAGCTCTCGCACGCTCACCCCCAGTGACCACCTGTACAGATGTGGCCGGGGTCATTGGTGGTGCAGCACGAGACGGCATGCAGTTTGTCATGCTCCCTGCGCTTCTTCTTCCTGCCTTCTCACCTGGGGGTAGCGGAGGGTAGAAAGCTCTGGAAGGGGCTACATCAGCCACGTGGGCTCTTTCTGACCTTTTCAAATCCTGACGAATGTGTTTAGTATAATTGGGAAGCACAAAACAGAGGAGAAATTTCAACGGGGGAAAGGTCAGTAAAAGGGCAAAAATCCAAATGACGCAAACTGAAAATCCCCCTGAAGAGCAAAAGTACAGATGGAAGCAATAGGACCCAGGAACATGGGAAAGAACAAGGAGGAGGAGGATGTAGGGGAGCAAGGAAACCCTGGGAGATGTTGGAGAGGGGGGAGTCAGGAAAGCCATCCAGGTGATGGGAATGGTGAGTGCAAGGGCTGATGTCACTCTTATGTGATATGAAGGGAATGGCTTGTTTGGTTTGGAGGACAGGTTTAGCCGAGCAGAGAGGCAACCGGATGTACTCTGGGTGGGGTGGGCTTAAAGGAAACGTAAAATCCCAGGGAAATTTGAGGGAAGAGATGGAATCGGGTGGGCTGACGGAGGAGCAGTTGGGTAGCTGTGGAAAGAGAATACATGAGTGACTATTACTCTGGAGGTGTTAAAGTGAGGGTGATGTGGTGATGAAAGGAAGGTGAAAATGTAAAAATTACCTCTGTTTGGCCAGGATTTGGACCAGGATCAATGTATGTCATGTGAGGACAATGGAAGTACCTCCCTGCCCGGCCATACCTGGGATGGATATAAGGCTGTTATTTCTGTCTGGCAGATTCACTTTTAAATCTTCACCTACAGATCATTTAACCCCCAGAGTCCTGAGGCCGTGCGGCTGTTTTTAGCGTTGTTCCCTAGGGGCAGAGAGATCCATGTGATTGCCCTGCTATCTGCAGAACTTTGTCTGTCCGTCTGTCTTGTTAGTTGCCATGGGTTCGACACAAGAGCCGCAGCCTAAAAGGTAAATAAGCTCCAATAAGTTGCTTGAAACCAGGCAGCCTGACAGAGGAGGAGAGACACTATCGGTGCCTGTGCTAGAAGGGAGCCCAGAGCCATGCTGCTGGGCAAAATCCCACAGGTCAGAGCAGTCCAGCCAGCAGGCCAGAAGAAATAAGTAGAAAAATACTGGGAAAGCTGTGTATGTTACGTGTATGTGTGGAGTAGGAGGAGCCCGGCAACGTAGACTATAGACCAAGGGGAGAAGACTCACAGATGTGGCTGAGTGTGGAAAGGGTGCCATCAAGAAGCCCCAGTTGAGGGTATGGTAGTGGGAAGTATAGAACTTATAGGAAGGAAATCTATAGAGAATCCAGTTTCCCCTGCCCCGTTGCTCACACAACAACTGGTTAATAAGCTCTGGAATATCAGAGACATCCCAGAAGACTGGAAGAGAGCTATGCCCTGCCAATATTTGTAAAGAGCAAACAGAAGACCTGAAAGTTTCTAGGCAAAGCAACAAAGAGCTGATATGAGATTCTCTGGTTAATGCCAATCAGCCTGATTCAGAGGAAACTGATCTTCCCGCATAAACTTGTTTTGTTCTTGTCAGTCTTTGATGTGACTACAGGTTTGTTTGGAAAAGGTGACGGCTTAGATCTATCCAGGCTTCTGGAACCATTAATATCCCAAAGCATGCTGATGAGCAAAAAAAAAAATAAAAATAGCATTATGCAATATTAGCAGAGCAGGAAGTTAAGTGAGATGGTTAACTCCATTTGACGACCTGCAAACGCAAAGGAGGTCATCCCTGGAAGCCCACCATTAAGTGGCAGCGTTTCTTATATGGGTGCCCAGAAAAGAGTCCTGGGTCAGGTATGACTCAACATTTTACTCAGTGCTTGGTGAGCCGATGCAGTTCATTCTGACACAATTTGCTGAGGACACAAATATTGTTGGAGTGTTAAAAATAATGAGGATAGGACCAGCACAGAATGACCTACCGCACTCGGTAAGGTGGTCATTCTCATAAAACTTCTTATAAGATAGTGGAGAGCAAAATGTACAGCCAGCTATGGACAGGTAAAAAATGTCCATATCTACAAAGAACAACTTCCAGTCCTGAAAAGAGGTGATCTGAAAAGGAGTTAGGGATCATAACAGGCAGAAAACCCAACACAAGGCCAGTAGGCCAGGCTGCAGCAATGGGTCGGAAGTGATCCCTGTCTGTGCAAAGGCAAAAGGTAAGGAAGAGAAGTGAGGAGATCATTAAACCTCTCTCTGTGTCTGGGTAAGTCCCATGCTGGAAAACTGTACACTGCTTCATGCTCCATATTTTAAAAATAACTTTGAATCAAAGGTGATCCGAAGGCAGGAGATCTCAGTAATTTAAAGAGGTCAACCTGTTTAATGTATCAAAAAGCAGAACGAGACATGACTTGCTTGCAGTATCACTTCCTTCCTGGGGAAAACTCTACCAGGTATTCTGGCAGAGAATAACAAGAGCCAGTCACTGGAGAGTGATTAATCACAGGAACAAACTACCAAGTGAAGTGCAAGATCCTCTCTCTTCTGGAGTCTTTGAATCACGACCGGCGGCCCGTCTGGAAGCCAGCTCCTGGTCTCCAAACTCCTGCGGGCTGCGTGAGCCAATGCAGTTACCCTCTTCTTCAACCCCTCTGTAACCAGCTGATACTGGGCTGCCTTTAGACGTAACCGGGTACGGGTCTTATGACCCTGTGTGCATTAGCCCAGCGCAAGTCATAGGGTTAAAAGCCTTCCAGATCATGTTGGTATCCGAGCGGTTCACCCCAGCCTCCTCTGTCCTCGCACTGCTTTTGCCTCGGAGTCTGTGTTACACACAGTTGCGAAAAACCGTCTCAGAAGATGTGACCCTAGCTATGTTTGGAGAAGGACTGGGGAAAAAAATACCCACAGCGTTTTGACAAGTTATTTGGCTTCTGCGGTGGTGAAGAGAGAAACAGCCTGGAATGAGACAGAATGGCTCTCTGGGCTTTAAAGTGGGGTAGTGAGCGCATAAGGAAAGAAGGTGGGTCTGCAGCACGAAGAGAATGAAGGTTTCTTTCTGGAAAGATCAGGAAGAGATCAGAAGAGAGGGATGATGCTAGGGGCGGTTACAGCAAGGATTAGAAATCTCAAACATTCAGAAATAACAACGCAGAACCTCCCCGTGTCATGAGATTTATCTTAAAATTATGAAATGTTGTAAAGACTGGCTTTCATCTCCACTCTTTGCCTCCTACTTTCGGCTCTTTAGGTTACATGAAAATCACATTTCACAGTTTCCCTGTGACCATAATGATAGGCGTTTGCTTTGTGAACAAAGTGAAAGCATGGGACTTAATGACTCCAGGAGCCTGGAATTTAATCTCAACACCCGGCACCCTGATCTAGGGACAAGGCAAAGATTTTGCTGAGTTACGGGGAGAGTTTGCATATTTTAGGAAGATGATGACTTTTCCATTTGGAGAGTTCAGGATGCAATTAATCCGAAGGACTTTCTGGTCCTTGCCCTTGTTTTAGCTCTATGCAGGACAAAGAGAAGGGACAAAAATGTGGGGACTCAGCACCCAGGACACAGGACCACGGGGTCGGCATGGAGAAGGAGGGCAAAGAGAGCACCGTGTAGCTAGGATGCACAGGCTGCCTGGCTTCATCTGACTAATAATGAAAGGCAGCAAGCGTGTCAGAGAGTGTGAGAGAAACAGATCGATAGGGAGATAAAACTGAGATGGAAGGAGCTGGCAAGGGGGTGGGGAAGAGAGTAATAAACCGCTACAAATCAGCAGGGTTACATCTGAACCTCATTTGAATGCGCTCTGTGCTGGTGTTAAGTGAATCCAGCAGGTGTAAGGCCAGGACGAATCGGACCAAAATACAGAAACAGGGAAGGGAAAGTAGGAAGGAGATAGTCCTTTTGTTAATACCACCCTGTAACCTGCCCTCACAGCCCTGCCCCAACCTTACAAGCCCTGCCCCTCCTTTAATCCTCCTATATGGAGAAACCCAGACCTTGCTAGCTCTGAGAATACAGATTGGTAGCCCTTCCCTGCTTCCCCGGGCCACTGCCTGTCCTGAGTAAGTGTCTGTTGGGTAAAATGTGTCTCGGTCACATTTTGTCTGATAAAGTGCAGGAAACGCTCCTCACCACCTCTTTGACTGAGGACCCAGGGGCAGGACAGCTTCTGACAATGCCCTGAACCAGTGGGTTTGGGGCACTTTTCTAGGAGAGGGGATTGACTGTGCCCATGCCTGTGTACCAACAGAAGCTGACCAGAGAAGACCCTCTGTTCAGCTGTAGATATTTAAGGCAAGTGAGACTGAGACACCCCAAAGCTAAGGAGCCATCAGAGCATGTAAATGAAAATGTGCTATACCAGAAGAGGACTGAAAGACAGGGTACCCTCCCCTGTCAGGGCACCTGTTTGTCTCCCTGGTCCAGGCTGTTTTGCTCCTTCTGCCTGGAATTAGTTTTGAGTGATGTCCACTTAATTCCAGTGGCATAGCCGTTAACGTTAGAAGTTCAGTTCTTCCACACTGACCATCGCTGTTCACATTGCTCCCTTCTTCTGTCAATAGCCTCAGCGTGGAGACCAAGCACTGAAGGAGCCTCGGGGATTGAAGGGACCCTGAGAATGGGCAGGGACAAGATATATGGCTGTTCATATGAGAGCTCTCCTCTCACCGGGAGGCACAATGATCTAACCCTCAAGGCAGCCACTGGTTGTATTTTATAGCTCTAAAATCATGTTTGGAGCAGCACGCTACCCTAAAGGAACCTTCTCCACAACTCAGCCACAGCAGCTGCAGAAGAAGAGCTAGTCAAAGCAAGTGATGAGAAGAGAGTTGTTGATGCTGGCAAGTAAAACCTTCACAAACTTCGACTTTACCCAGATGAAGATTTCAAGATGTTATGCTTATTTCAAGATGTTACGCTTACAGAAGTCTGGCAAAGTGCAAATCAACTCCCTTTAATACGTGTTAAGCTGATCAAGCTGAAGATCAATTATTTCACTGGCAATCATGCGCTGGAGCACAAACTTGGCCTGACAGCCCTAAGATTTAAACATGATAAAACCGTGTTGCCTGCACAGAATATATTGGGCTCCCATCATTTTGATGCCTCCTTTGCTTTCTCGGAAAATCATCACTGATTTCTAAAGGATCCAGACATGAAGAAGTTGGTGCCCGACTGGAAACTCTTGACCAAACACCTTAACACTGCTCATTGAAACGAGTGTTTGCTGACTCTGCTACTCCCACTCCTCCTCACAGCTCACCTCCACCTACCACATGATTTAGACAAGCCAAGAAGGGCTATGAAGTCTTTTTCCAAAATGACACTTGTTTTTTAGTCCCATCATTGTAAAAGCACCTCTTTCACCTAGCAGGGGAAAGCGAGCCCTCAGTGATGCCTCCTCATCACATTACACTAACTCATTTGCCCATGAAGAGATACTTAAATATACCATAAACATTTCTGTCCTTGTGGAGTATTTAAACTATCTCTTTATGGGCATACTCTGCCTGCATCAGAGATGCATTTCTTGACAAGTACGATGGTTAATGATTCAGCAGATAGTAAAGCAATTTTTTTTTTCCTAAAAATTAATGCAGTAGAGGAGGGGATGCATGGAGGCAATTAAGAAACGTATAGTTTAAATACATAAGGACAGTGCTCTGCAATGTAAGATTTTTTTAAGTTTAGATATCCCCAAAATAGTGACCTCTTAACGGTGTGAAAGCAAAGCAAAGCTGGGAGCAATGTGGAGGCACACAGAAGTTATTCTATGCATCTCTTTTAACCCTGGTGTGGTAGTTATGGAATACACCATTGAAATATGAAAATACCATGCCATATAGCGGCATACATTTTCTCATCAGTTACCTTAACATAAATACTGGATGGAGTAAGGGTAGATATACACCCAAATATATGGGAAGACCCATAAATACATAGATTTTCACATAGTAACAAATACTGTATGGGTTAACGGTAGATATTCACCAAAATGTATAGGAAGACCCATAAATACGTGGATTTTCATGTGGCATCTGTGACTGCTATGCCAGCTGCAGCTTGTTGGGACACCTTTCAGAACGCCTGGGCAGCCCAGGGGAGTCACTGGCAGAAGATGGGTGGTGGAGGATGGGCAGGTGATGACAATGATAAATGAGAAAAAACTGGTGGAAACCAGAGATGATGGCCAGCTGGCACCTGTGACCAGAGCTGGTGACAACGTGATGATCACAGTCACCTTGGGGGGAGGCTGCCTCCCCTGAGGCAGCCCCCACAGTAGCCGGGTCCCAAACGGGGCAGGTTCAGCAGCCATTCGAGGGCTCAGGACCCCCAACCCTACCCGGCCAGGGCAAAAGGCTCCCTCGGCCGTGGCCCTGCCCGAGCCCCGTGGGATGGGGATGCCGCCGCCCCCAGGGGACGCCCACCTCTCCCGGGACCCGCACGCTCCGGCCAGGCCTCCCCCGCCGCCTCACGCCAGGCCAGGCCGCTCTCCGGGCCCTACACGGGAGCGGGGCGGCAGCGAACACCCGACGTAAGCCCGTGCCCGCCACGCCTGCCGGGCCCAGCCCGCCCCCGGGGCCGCGAAAGGCCAGAGCCACCACAGGCGGTGCCCCGGGGCTGCGCTCGGCTGTCGGAGGAGNGCGGCGGCGGGGCCCGAGCCCCGCGCGGGGAGGCGACGGCGGCATGGCGGCCGAGGGGAAGGTGACGGGGCAGAGCCAGGAGCAGTTCTTGCTGCTGGCCAAGGCGGCCCGTGGTGCCGCCCTCGCCAGCCTCATCCACCAGGTGCTGGAGGCCCCGGGCATCTACGTTTTCGGGGAGCTGTTGGACATGCCCGCTGTCCGGGAGGTGAGACCGGCCCGCCCCGGCGTGGCCCCCGCCGCCCGCTCCAGGCGGCAGGCCCACCAGGCCCTGCCCCCCGGCCGGGCCGGAGGGCGGCGGAGCCTGACTCCGTGTCCCCGCAGCTGGCTGACAGCGAGTTCTCCCCGGTCTTCCGACTCCTGACCATCTTCGCCTACGGCACCTATGCCGACTACTTGGGTGAGGCCGGGCTCCGGGGCGGCGCGGGGGCGAGGGGCTTTTCCCCTCCTGGTGATGGGTTTTGATGGTCCTTTGGTCCCCCGGAGTCGTTGTAGACCCTCCCCCAAACTACCCCCTTTTAAAGCAAGGACCGTGTCTCTGACACCAGGTGCCTGATAGCAGTTTGGGGCCGAGACCGCTGGAGTACCTGACAGTAATTAATGCTGCTATTTGCCAGCTGCGTGGGGAATTTCCAGGAACATCTTGACAAAGACATTTTTGAGGGGCGAGGGAAAAGACTTAGGCATCCACAGGGATGTGGAGACCTCCATAAATAAGGCACGGGACAGCTAGAGAGGATGACTTGAGGCTGGGGGGAGGGACGACTGCTCAGAAAAGGTCTTTTGAGCTGAAAATTAATGGGGATAGCTTGGCAAGACGAAGCATCGCTTGGGGGATTGATGGGTAGACTCCTCAAGAAATGGATATGGTGCAGATGCTCTGTGCAGGGCTGGAAAGTGAAAAATGAGGCATACATTCTTAACACCCTGTTCTTTCCCCTGACAATAGCTGAAGCAGCAAACCTCCCTCCCCTGACAGAGGCTCAGAAGAACAAACTGAGGCACCTGTCAGTTGTCACTCTGGCTGCCAAGATCAAGGTAGTGGCCCTATTTTTCTCCAAATTCTTCTTCCAGTGGGATTACCTTATGCTAGTTACTGTCACGTTTCCACAGTGCATCCCATATTCAGTGCTGCTGGAGCAATTACAGCTGAAGAACGTCCGGCAACTGGAGGACCTTGTGATTGAAGCTGTGTATGCAGATGTCCTGCGAGGGAGCTTGGATCAGCGGAACCAGCGCCTGGAGGTGGATTACAGCATTGGGAGGGACATCCGGAGGGAGGAGCTAAGCACCATCACCCGCACATTGCAGGAGTGGTGAGGAGGAAGCCCCCAATACTAACACCCAAAAATGGTTTCAGGAGTGGCTGGTGGCTTCCCTGGATCCTCTGTGTGTCACTGGGGGGTAGTGTTGTGAGGTAGTCTACTCAGTTCCCTTCCACACTCCCAAAGGAAAATAATTTGTCAGAAAATAATTTTCCAAATTCCTCTGTCTGTTGCTGGAGGGGTGATGTGACCACAGTGACCTTTGCACAGTCCTTACTGCTGGCGGAAGGCTTTCTGAGTACATATGTGTAGTTCCTAACCTCATGTCACTTTGTTATTTGTCCCCCTCAAAGGTAATAGTGTCACTACATCATTATATTGAGCTCCTCTGTGTTTCCTGCCTGCTGTAGCTGTCACCTTCCGGTCTTTTTGGCCTCTACAGTTGAAATCTGTCATCTTTCACATTTGTTTCTATGCTGTTTAAATTACCTGGCCTGTTCAGTTCTCTGTCTTCTCTCCAGGTGCCAGGGCTGCGAGGTTGTCTTGTCAGGCATTGAAGAACAGGTTAGCCGGGCCAACCAACATAAAGAGCAACAGCTGGCACTTAAGCAGCAAATAGAGAGTGAGGTGAGTGGGACAAGAAGGGATTAGCCAGTGCCCCTCGCTTTAAAATAACTTGAACCAGTACCTCCTGGTTATTATGGTCTTTGCTGAAGTAAGGCATTACCGTTTCCCGAGGCCAGACCCCCCAGGGGGTTGTGCCTGAAGAAGAGTCCTATATCAGCTTAACATTCTTCTGCAGTGCAGGGGTCTGGACTGCTGTTAGCTCTTTAGTTTGGCCTGAGCTTGCAGCTCTTAATTCCAGGGCCTGCTTTAAAAATGAGCAAAACCAAAAAAACCCAAACCAACAACAACAGAAGCGCAACAAGACAAACGAAAAAACTTGGGAAATCCCTTGGTTCTTGTTTTTCTGCTGTTGCAGGTGGCAAACCTGAAGAAGACCATTAAAGTGACAACAGCAGCTGCTGCAGCAGCCACATCCCAAGACCCGGAACAGCATCTAACAGAGCTCAGGGAGCCAGCCCCTGGCACCAACCAGCGCCAGGCGAGCAAGAAAACTTCCAAAGCCAAAGGGTGAGGAGTGGGGGGTAAATGAACAAAGCCACTGCGGGGGGTGTGGATGGATGGGACGGGGACAATCCCTATTTTGGACCAGTGAGGTTAATAACCACAGGGGTCTGCTCCCTGGAGGGGGGATCATCAGAGATGTGGTCCCAGCTGAGCTGTTCCCCTGCTAACTTGAGGGGAAATCTCTGCAGCTCTCGATCTGAAGCAGAGTTCATAAGCCTTCCTTGTGCTCTCCTCTTGTGAAGAGCGTCACTGCTCTTCTTGGTATGCATTTAGAAAAGTCAGTCAGAGATGAGCCCGAGTGTTCACTCTCAATTACTTTTTTGTTGTTGTTGTTTTGGGTTTGTTTTTTTTTTTTTGTTCCCTTTTCTCCACAGGCTCCGGGGCAGCGCGAAGATTTGGTCTAAATCAAACTAGTCGGATCTCCCTTCACAACCCGGGAGGGTGAGAGGAAGAGATTTGGGGGATGGAGAGGGGTAGCAAGGGTCCCAAGTGTGATGCTTCTGAACTCTTCTCTGAGATCCATCTTGCCAACTAATTCTCCTGCATGTTTGTTCTCTTTCCTGTCTTCTTTACCCACTTCCCAGGCAGTGTCTTCCTCCTTTTCATCCCACCATTTCACACTCTAAGCTTCCAGTTGCATGTGGTGTTGTTTTCCCCTACCATTCAAGCCCCCATCACCACGGCCCTGTGTTTCTTCTCTCTTTCTCTCTCCCTGTCCTTTGACAGGTCAATTTAAAGAGCCATAAAACTCTGTCAGTCACCGTTGCACCCACAGGGCGTCACAGAAGCGTGGAAAGAGTGCGCTGGTGCTCAGCAATCATTTTTGGCTCTATGAGACCCCTGGGATACTTTGCTCCAGGATGCAGCTGCCATCTTTGAATGTTTAATCTTTGTTTTGCTAGGTGGGAGGGTAGTTTTTGAAGGGATTCTTTTAAAAAAATATAAATATATTATAAATATATATAAAACAATTAAAATATAGATCTATGGACATATCTATAGGAACTCGTGCTTGTGTGGTGGTGTCTCTCTGCCTTGTGTACCCATTCTGGATGTTGCAAAGTCAGTCGTGATACTGAGAGCCTCTGGCCTGTTTCTGGGTGGAATATCCTCAACGTGCTCACTTCCCCTTTCCAAAGGGTAGTGCCACGGTAGCTCAATTGGGATGAGACTCCATGAAGCAGGAACAGATCGTAAATCTTACTTGCATGAGTTCCTGGTGTGATTGATTTGCATCTGGAACGTTTGAAAGAGACGCTTTTCAGCTGATCTCAGAGGACGGTGCAGAGACTGAGGGAGGTGTTGATTTCTGTGTGAATAGTATGTGTCCCATGATCCTGGACAAAATGAAAGCTACAAAGATGATTTAGGAGTGGAACATCTCCCATGTGAGGAAAGGCTGAGGGAGCTGGGTCTCTTTAGCTTGGAGAAGAGGAGACTGAGGGGTGACCTCATTAATGTTTATAAATCTGTAAAGGGTGAGTGTCAGGAGGATGGAGCCAGGCTCTTCTCAGTGACAGGCAATGACAGGACAAGGGGCAATGGGTGCAAGATGGAACACAAGAGGTTCCACTTAAATATGAGGAAAAACTTCTTCACAGTGAGGGTCACAGAACACTGGAAGGGGCTGCCCAGAGAGGTTGTGGAGTCTCCTTCTCTGGAGACATTCAAACCCCGCCTGGACGCATTCCTGTGTGACCTGCTCTAAGTGTCCCTGCTCCAGCAGGGGGGTTGGACTAGATGATCTTTCAAGGTCCCTTCCAGTCCCTGATAATTCTGTGATTCTGTGAAAGGGGATGTGGGGACTTGCCTGACGGAGTTTGAAGGTCGTCAAGGAGTCAAGGCTCGTCTGGGTGAGCTTTCATGGTGCAGGTGCTGCTTAAGCCATTTTTGGGTGATGTTGGAGTCCAGTCAGGAAAAAAAAGAGAATTAATTGGCTCCTGTGAGATGCCCAGGAAAAAAAAAAAAAACAAAAACCAAAACATCAGATTGTTCAGAGGATGCATCCGTGAGGCTGGCTTGGAGCCAAATCAGTCAGATGCGAGTGTCACACTGCCGTTCGCGGTGGTGGTCACCGACGTAAATGTAAATTGACGCTGTGACTCCCACCCCCACTTGGTTCTGCCGCTTTCCTGGTGCCAGTGCCAAGATGTGATTCCCTGAACCTGGGTTTCTGTGCATGAGCAAACCACCGAAAAATTAATGCAACGGGGGGAAGCCCTCATTCTTTGTCTGCAGGGAGGCGTCTTCAGTCCACTGGCCTGGGTGAGTTTTCTTCTGGGTCAGCTCCCTGTTGCAGGCAGCTGAGAGCTGGAGTTGATGAGGCAGCGGGGGTGGGATGGACCCTTGATAAAAGGAGTGGGGAGGGGGAGGAGTGAGACCGTGCTAGTTGTTTGCTGCTGCAAGGTGTGACGCGTTCACGCTACGTGAACGCCACAAGATGCTGGTTTGTGCAATATCTACCATTTTAGTAATTCCCGAGTCCATTCTGGAACGGAGCACCTCTCTTACGAGGAAAGGCTGAGACGTGGGGCTGTTCAGCCTGGAGAAGACTGAAAAGGGACCTCATCGATGCTTATGAATACGTAAAGGGCAGGTGTCAATAGGATGGGGCCAGACTCTTCTCAGTGGTGCCCAGTGACAGGACAAGAGGCAATGGGCACAAGCTGGAACACAGGAAATTCCACCTTAGCATGAGGAAATACTGTACTTTGAGAGTGGCAGAGCACTGGAACAGGCTGCCCGGAGAGGCTGTGGAGTCTTCTCTGGAGATACTCAAAACCTGCCTGGATGTGTTTATGTGCAACCTGCTTTGCAGGTGAACGTGCTTTGGCTGGGGGGAGGTAGGACTGGATGATCTTTGAAGGTCCCTTCCAACCCCTACAATTCTATAACTCTGTGACTGCTGTAACACAGCGCTAACTTTCAGCGGGGAACCCCTGTCACCTGGACCCATAAACTCAAACTTAAGCAGCTCCCTTCCTTGTGTGTGAGGTCACAGCAGGGAATACAAGACAGCTGAAGTGCCTAAGAGCTTCGGCAGCCCCACACCTCCCATCGTGGTTCTCAAGCCGTGGAGCCCTGCAGCTGCAGTCACCTGGACAGAAGTGCCAAATAGGAGAGGTGTGGCATGAAGTTGTTCAGACAAGAGATGCAAATTTGGCTGCTGGAGCGTCTAAGGGGACAACTGAGCTGGGGTTGTCTCAACCCACCTAGAGAGGTCTGACTAATTTGCAGCAACAGGGAGACTGCTTGACAAGTCCCTGTTTTCCATAAGTTGCAGGGAGGGGTTGTGACAACGCTTCCAGCTTTTGTTTAAATTACCTTGAGCCTTCCTCCCTCTGCGTCATGTCACCTTCGTCTCTCTCTCGGTGAGGAAAGTCACTGTGGTGGTGACAATTTGCGATTGTCTGCAAGAAGCGATGATGTCCGTGCGCAACAGATTCTCCCTCTCCCTGGGAAGGGCCGGTCTGGGAGGAGGGAGGTGCTGACAGAGAAGGTGGTACCTGGCAAGCCCTGAGCACCTGCCAAAAGTCTGTCACCTCGCGCCCTTTGAAAGAGGAGCCGCTTGCGAAGCCATTGAGGTATGATGCGAAGGAGTGAGGACAAGGGGCTTGGCTCGAGATGGAGCTGAGCAGCCGGACAGAGCACGTGGTCCTACCACCTGTCTGAGGTCCAGCAGGAGCTGGGCTGGAGCTGTGGGCACCTCCAGGAGAGGTGAATTTACTGACAACGAAGGCTGATATTTGCACCCCACAAGAGTCCTGCTAGCACTTAGAGCAGCCGTAACGGCTCTTGGTCCCAAGGACCTTGTCTCTTCTCTGACCTGTTGGGCTTTGCTCTCTTTTAACTGCTCTGTGGCTCTTGGGCACGAAGGGGTCTTTCTAAACACCCTGACCCCACGGCTTAAATCCACGCTGCAGATCCTGGCAACAGAATTGGAAACATCCCTGAGAGCTTTGTGCCAGTTGCTCATCTCCTGTCAAGACAGGCTGACAGTTGGGGCTATTCAGCCCGGAGAAGAGAAGGCTCCAGGGAGACCCTATAGTGGTCTTCTAATACTTGAAGAGGGCTTACAGAAGAGACAGGGAGGGACTCCTTATCAGGGAGTGGAGTGAAAGGACGTGAGGGGTAATTGCTTTAAACAGAAAGAGGGAAGATTTAGATCAGATGTTAGGAAGAAATTCTTTACTGTGAGGGTGATGAGGCACTGGAACAGGTTGCTCAGAGAAGATGTGGAGGCCCTATCCCTGGAAGTGTTCAAGGCCAGGCTGGATGGGGCTTTGAGTGGGAGGTGTCCATGCCCATGGCACAGAGGGTTGGAACTCAATGATCTTTAAGATCCCTTCCAACCCAAACCGTTCTATGATTCTATGTGATACGCTTGTGTGAGCACCCTGCACAAGCCCCTGTGCAGTAAGGCATGCAGCGTCTGAACTCCCTACACATACTGGCATCCATCTTATCAGCACAAAAACTCACGCATGGGTGACAGCAACCAGAGCGTGGCCCACCGTGAGTGGTCCTGTGGTGGGGGGAGACTCGCCACACCAGCCCTAGGTTGTGCTGAAGGCCCAGGATCGTATCTCTATGGCCAAATCACAGACGGCACAAGCCTTGCCTGCATCCTTCTGCTATAACTTTGTCTTGTAGCATCTGGCTTGCCCCTCTCTCCGAGGCTCAGCTCAGTTCTCCAGCGGTGGCATTTGCCAAGAGCAACCATAGGCCTCCCCCCCTTTCCTGTTTTCTTATTTACCCGTCTTGAGGCTGGTTGTGTTGTGGATTTCAGGAGAGTTTGGGATTTAGACGTATTTGATCAAGGGGGCCTCTGCACAGCTCTGAAAGTCTTCCATTTTGTTTACTTTTCAAAGGGAACACCTTTTAAGACCTCCATTAAGAAAAAAGGAAACAGAAGGTAGCAGATAAAATTACTTCAGACCTTTGGTATGTCTGAAAAATAAATGAGAGGTGTGCAGTGCAGAATGAAAATATTGCTGCAAATTGCCTTGCTGGATGGCAAACAGCAGGCAGGAGCATAGGTTTCCCTTTGCCCTTCACCTGAAAACCACTCTTTTTATTTTCCTGCTCGCTTCAGCCGTGACTCTGAATTTCAGTCAGAGAGGATGTGAAGATTAATTAATTAGTTAACATTTGTAAATCACTTTGAAGATGGCAAGAGTGAGATAAGTACTGAGCATTATTATTATTTTAAGTTTTCATTTGAATTTTAAATGTCTTTGTGCTTTAACCCTGCATTTCCCAAAGAAAACAGACCCTGAGTAGAGCAGAAGAGAAATACCTGAACACACGACACCCTAAGCCCTGGCAAAGGAAGGAGGGTTAAGGGACTGTAGAAGAGAGGGTGTGGAGAAGTGTTCATCCCAGCTTGTGGAACAGGGAGACCTGCCCGCTCTAGCACGGAAGGTGTAACAGCTCCTGCAGAGTGATGCATTGCAACCCCTCTTCAGGTCTTATGCATGGGGCTTTCACATCTGGATTCAGAAAATGGAGGAGGTAGGGCAGGACCTGAATAGCTCTGTTGCTGATATCTGTCTTTTGCCAGCTGCCTCCAGCCACTCTGTGCCAAGAGGAAACCATGGATTCTTATTAGGAATTGGGGTCAGTGACAATAATTATTCTTTTTGCGTTATTTGGGTCACAATTTCTTCTGGGGAGCTTGTTTCTCCCCTCTTGAAGGTGGTGTGGGTGTCAGACATCATGGTGCCAGCAGCCCCAGTGTCCAACATGGTGGGTACCTGGTGAGTGGGGAGAAGAGTAACAGCCAGGCAAGGGCCCTGTAGGACTCGTCTGATGTTCTCCTTGTCCTCCAATGGTGTGCTGGAGGACCTGTGGAGAGAAAGGTGGTCTTCATGCTTAACAGCCCTCAGCAGAGCTCCCCTAAAAGGGAGCCAACATTTTGTTTATGGGGGTTGCTGAGGCCACCCTTGCCTCTGTCCCTCAAATGAGACATTAAGTGGTTGGGGTTTTGTTCATTTGTTTGGTTTTTTGACAAAGAGGAGGGCTAGTGCCAGTACCAGTATAGGTTGGGAACTGACATGTTGGAGAGCCGCGTAGGGGAAAGGGACCTGGGGGTCCTGGTGGGCAGCAGGATGACCATGAGCCAGCACTGTGCCCTTGTGGCCAAGAAGGCCAATGGCATTCTGGGGTGTATTAGAATAGGTGTGGTCAGTAGGTCCAGAGAGGTTCTCCTCCCCCTCTACTCTGCCCTGGGGAGACACCATGTGAGACCACATCTGGAATATTGTGTCCAGTTCTGGGCCCCTCAGTTCAAGAAGGACAGGGAACTGCTGGAGAGAGTCTAGCACAGAGCCACAAAAATGATTTAGGAGTGGAGCATCTCCCATACAAGGAAAGACTGAGGGAGCTGGGTCTCTTTAGCTTGGAGAAGAGGAGACTGAGGGGTGACCTCATTAATGTTTATAAATCTGTAAAGGGTGAGTGTCAGGAGGATGGAGCCAGGCTCTTCTCAGTGACAGGCAATGATAGGACAAGGGGCAATGGGTGCAAGCTGGAACATAGGAGGTTCCACTTAAACATGAGGAAAGGCTTCTTCACGGCGAGGGTGACAGAACACTGGAAGGGGCTGCCCAGAGAGGTTGTGGAGTCTCCTTCTCTGGAGATATTCAAACCCCGCCTGGACGTGTTCCTGTGTGACCTGCTCTAGGTGTTCCTGCTCCGGCAGGGGGATTGGACTAGATGATCTTTCAAGGTCCCTTCCAATCCCTGATATTCTGTGATATGAAAGCACCTCTGCATGTGACCCTGTGGTTGCACACAGGGCTGCCTCACCTCCACTGAAACGGGGCATCCACTCGCCTCCCCACCAAAGGCTTTTTGTGGAAGGTGTGTGCCTGACCGTTCGGTCTGTTGGGTGGACTGACACAGCTGGATGGGTGTCCTGGACTGCTTCCTGCAGGGTTGTAGCTTCTCTCAAAGGCTCCCTACCAATGGCAGTCACTGAGGATTGCATGTGCCTCTTGCCACGGCTGGACCAGACTCCCTGGGATGCAGCCCTGGCTCTGCAGGACTATGGTGCAGTGCAAGCTGGAATAGTCAGAGGAGTCACACAGTCCATGTCAGCAGTTTCAAATGCAGCTCTCAGATCCCTGACATACCTTCCTGCCTCCTTTTTACACCCTGGAATAGCTACTCATTTTCCTTCTGTGACCCTTTTTCCTCTCTGCCATCCTGCTCCGGCAGGGGTATTGGACTGGGTGCCTGTATATGTTCCCGCCTGCAGGGCTCTTCTTTCTTCATCCCTGTTCCTAGTACTAGTCACTGTTTAGTTGCAATACTCAGAAAAAAACCACCTACTTTCTCTGCTGGTTCTTCAGCCACCCACCTCTTGGGTGTTTCTCTTTGGGGTGGCTCCAGCTTTCTGCCAGCATTTCTGCTGGTGCAGTGTGGAACGGAGCTGGATTTTTGTCTGCCTCCTCTGCTGCTCGTGGGCTATGCCACTGCTGGGGAAAGGAGTTTGTTTGCAACAGAATTCCTTCTGAAATGTGCAGTTATATTTGTGTTCTGATTAATTCAATAGATATCAAAATGTCAGCTGGATTCAAGAGTGGTGACCCTTATCTGGGTAACAAGAACATACAGAATTAGTGTAGCACTTGTGCATGTGTTAAAAGCAACTCTAAGCCTCCCTGCCCCAAGGCACGAGAGAAGCCACAGGCCCTTGGATCAGGAGGAAATGTTCACAGCCTTTTGCCCTATCTCCTGCAGGTTTCCCTGCATCTGTCTCTGAAGCATTTAGCACTGGCTTCGGGTCACAGGAAGATGGATGACCTGTTTGGTGAGAGCAGAAGTGAGAAGGAGGCTCCTGGTGACCAAGTGTGATCTCCTACCGGTACAGTCTCATAATCCCTTGTGAAATCTTCTCAAGTGTCAACCAAAAACTGGTAAAATTTATTGTCCCTTTGGCAGGCTGCCCCAGAACCTGACTGCTGCAGTGGCTGGAAATTTTTTTTTTAATTTCCACCTTAAATGCCTTCACAGATAGTTTATATTCTCTTGTGCCTGTGCCAGCGTGGCTTTAGCTGAAGCTGTTCTTCCTCCCTGGCGTTTGCTTCCCTTGAGTATGGACTTCACTTTGCTTAACTAACTGAAACAGCCCCTCATACACTGTGAGCTCTCCATGGCTTGTAGGCTGCCCTACAATTTCACTCTTACTTGCACATCAAATTAAGCTTTCTTGGCTAGAAATCACAGAGTATCAGGGATTGGAAGGGACCTTGAAAGATCATCTAGTCCAGTCCCCCCGGCCAGAGCAGGGACACCTAGACCAGGCACAGTTCCTTTCCACAGGTGAAGTCCAGTCAGCACCTTGCATAGCCACAGTAACACATGCATCCTCCAGCCACTAGAAACACCTCCCACATTGCGTGTGTCTTTTCCTCAGTGTCTCACTAGGTGCTCACAGTTACTAGATGACTCACTGGTGATCCTGAGTCTTTCTTCCTTTCTGTTGCTTATATTCAAAGAAGCTCCAGTTTCCAGCTAAGAAAGGCCCTATGTGCCTTTTGCCTTCTACTTTGTGCTACTAACTTTAGTCCCTTTGTTGTTACTGACACTCTGACACCTTTAAGGCCTCCTACACCACCCACTCCCTTCCCCCCCCCCCCCCCGCACGTTCCTCT
>VXBJ01006300.1:629026-640803 GCA_013400055.1 Nycticryphes semicollaris | reverse complement strand
TCATTCAATTCGGCAATGTGTCTGAATTTCATTTATTTACTCATGTCTTAATTTTTTGCAGCCTTTGCTCTCCTCTCCTCTTATTAGTAAGGGGTGGATACGGTGAGGCTTTTCCTCTTACCTCTGATCATTATGGCAGCAGCAGTTAGAGATACGTAAGGATGTATTCTCTTCCCCTTCCTTTCTATCTCCTTTTTTCTCCCCTGAGTTTGTATTGAGTGCCCTCAGGATTTATAAACCCAACCAGCCAAATAGCCAGATGTGAGGAGATAGTGCAAGTAATAATAACCCAAGTGGAGTTTCCCCATGGGGACGTTGTTTTTGAAGTGCTGTCTTTGAAAAAGAAATGTCCCAGGAGGTAAAAAAAAAAAAAAAAAAAAAAAAAAAAAAAGCAAAATTAAAGGGAGGGCTAAAAAAAAAAAAAAGCTACATTTAAGGTAGGGCTGAAAAATAAAACCAATTCATTTTTTTAGAGTGTTTTGTAAAGTATAAAAATGTTGCAAAATCAAACAAGTGATTTTAACCTAGACCCTGTACTGAGATGTGTTTTAAATAGACCAACTCACTGACTCCAATGGAACAACTCCTGTTGTTCTCCAGCACTGGAGTTGGTGCCACAGGAATGGCATTTGCCTGTGGGATTTTACACCCTCACCCTGTGGAAGTGCACATTTGTTTCCCAAACAATCCATTGTGCCCACGGGGAGCTCTGTTTCCTGCAGCTTGCTCTGTGGTCCCATGAGCTATGAAATCCCTGTCAAGTTACAAGGTCTCTTCCCCTTCCCACCCTCCCATGCAGCCTGCCCCTGTGCCAGCCTCCTTTCCTGTATGATTCATGGATATTTTTTTTTTTAAGCCTGAAGGGACAGGTAGAATCACGTTGTTTGGCTTCTCAAGTGGCCAAGAATAACCTCACCCCATTCCTGCACCCGCTCGCCAGCTTCTCTTTGAAACATCCCATCTAGGTTTGGAATAGCACGAGCTAGAAAACCCAGGCATGCTCTAATGACCACGCTCTCCTGTGAAGGTCTGCATCTCCTTTCCAGTTCCACCAGGAGGAAGCTGCAGGTTTTCTGCTAGGTTAAAGAGCCCTCTGCTGTCAGAAACCTCGCTCCCATCCAGGTAACGCCAGCCCGTGCTCAAGTGGAATGAGCTCAGGCACAAGAGCCTTGAGTTCATTGTGTGAACCACAGCAGCAGTCAGCCTTTCCAGGCTTCAAGTCTTCCCTGTTACTCCCTTCTGGAATCCTTCTAAACTTTGGTGGCCTTCTTTGTGTAGTATACTTAGATTTTACACCATGGGTTCACTATTATGACACAGGAGAGAAACTTCACCTCCCTTCTTGGTGAACACAGGCTGATGCCTCCAGGTGTACAAGCCATCTCCACAGCTGGGGGATTATGCAAGTAACATTCATTTACTTGGTTATCTCCCAATCCTCTAATTCTCTTCAGAGTCCCTCCAGAGTTTGCAGAAAACAGTCCTCCACCTTGAAAGACCACAGACAACGTTTATGTTCCTGGATGAATGTCTTTCTGCTTTCACTGCAGCCAAAAATACTTACTGTTTGTAAATGAACACCACACCAACAGCTAGGGACTGCTCTGCACACGTCATCTTTGTCCATCGTTTATCACCTTCATTGTTCCCTGGGTCCTCTGAAAGCTTCATCAGCACTGGTTTAATATCTTCTTTCAGATCATTAATCACGCTAGTAATGAACGTTCATTTCAGAACGGCATCCTAGTAGATATAATTTAATATTCTGGGGTCTCTTCTTCCCCTCATTACGTGAGATCTGTCAGTGGACTTAAACTTATAATATTGACCCTTTTGTTGTTTTAATTTATTTTTGTTTGTTTTTTAAATCAAAGAATAGTCTTGTGTGGCTAAGATCCCTTGTGCTGCTGTAACCCTTAACTTCAGGTTGTTGTAGTGTCTTTAATAATCCAACCCACGATTTAATCAGAAAACGTTACAGCTGTTGGGCAGGAACAATTTCAATAAATTTATAAAAGCATATCCACCCATTTCTATTTTCAAATTTATTGCATGTTTGATCTCTTATCTTGACCTAATGTGGGTTTAACTAGTTTACAGCTGTGGATATAATCTCATTTACTGTTTACAAACATAGCCACAAGGTTATTTCCTCAGTATTCTAGAATGCTTTAAAAAGTGCAGTGAAAGGTGTACACAGCTTCAGGGCTACTGACAAAAACATGTAAGGATGTAATTCCTGCTAGCTTTGATGGCCCTTATTTTCAAGATAAATTTTCAAATACAGAAAGCTGAATGTACAACCCCACATTGCGTATGATTCATGGATATTTTTGTGTGTAGCTGATGCACTCCCATCCCAGGTTATGCCACCCATCTTTCTACACCGGTGTTTCCAGCCTCTCTCCACCTCATTCTGCCCTTGACCCCTTGTTGTTTCCCCCTCCTTTTAATCCCGACAGGCCCCTCTGTCTCACTCCAGGTGCCCTACTTGTTCCTTAGCAAGATCCAGAAGTACCACTGAACTGTACTGCTTTGGGGCTCCAACCACCATTTGGAAGTGACAGATGTGGAAGCAGGAGTGAGAATAAATTTTGTCTCCGTCCACTGGATAAGGATGACTTGGGGCCACAGCCTGTGCATTTTAAACAAACACTGTTTGACTTCATTGGAAACATCCAACCTTCTCTTTCTCCATCCCGCTGCAGGAGCTGTCACAGATGTCTCAAAAATGTGGGAGACTCATCCCAGGCCTTCCCTCTGCTCGGGCAGAGCAGGTGGACTATCACAGAAAGGACCTTAAAGATCATCGAATTCCTGCCCCACACCCCTCCACACACCCCCTCCCCATCATGGGCAGGGACACCTCCCACTAGACCAGGTTGCTCAAAGTCCCACCGAACCTGGTCTTGAACACCTCCAGCAATGGGACTACTTTTAATAGGAATTCATTTCCAGTTGAAAATGTAACTAATGGGCAAAAAAATAACCAGATGGGGTGGTGGTGTTTTCAGGTGGCTCAACGAGAGCAGTGCTGGGCACGCAGAACTCAGATACCTGCTGACAACAACTCGAGAGCTTCCCACAGCTTGTGTAAAGGAAGCTGAAGAGGAGGAAATCATGGGTTGTGCACAACCTTTTGTTGCCTCCGAGCTCTGCATGCTCTTCCTTTGCACTAGCAACCCACGTCAGTGATCAGTAAGTGAATTTTCCTCCAACCAGGGTACTGGTGAAAGGGAGAGTCCCCAAGCGCGACTCGGCAAAAGGCCCCCACTGGGATACAGATCTGCTCCCTTCTCCTTGCCTTCACATCCCTGCAAGCCAGCGACTGAAAAGCGCCGCTGTGCCGAGATCAATGCCAGCCTGGAGCAGCTGAGGCGGCTTCTTCAGCAGAACCCTGAACAGTGGGTGAAAAACCGCCTCCAGGACCAGAGGAGTCAAGGAAGGTTTGGGAAAAAAACCTCTCTTCTTTGTGAATAAACTGCTCTCTGAAGTCAGAGGTTAATGTCAGCCTTGGGACTAACAAAGGGGAGAGCTTCCCAATACACTTCCCATACTTAATTTCAGAGGTTTGGGACCTCTCTAACTCTCTCCTAGGCTCTTGTCTCTGCTTCCCAGCCCGAACACAAGGTCCTCCCTAATTGAAGCTCTTTTCCATTTCCCTAGACTACCTGAGCCTTGCTGCACCCAGAGAAGGCGTGACAATCTCAGACACGACTGTACAGAAGTGAGCAAGGCTCAAGAAGCCAGACAAATCACACCCCACACACCGAGTGCAAGAAGAAGCAAGGGTCCCAGATCCGGAAGCAGGGAAGCCCCTAAAAGAGCACAGAGGCCAAATCCAGATAAAATAATCTCTCTTTGAGAAAGAGGCACATCTCTTCTGGCATGAGACAAAGTGTCATACCAGTTTGTAGGGAGTCACCCTTGCAACAGCTCATACCACTAACATCCCAGTTTCTATCCGTCTTCAGAAAGACACTTCACTGTCTCAACGACATTTCTATCTGTTCTCTGTCAAGATTAGGAATTCCATGATCAAGCCAGAATGGATCCTCACATCCTAAAGGTCCAAGTTAATCCCCACCATCACCACCACCACCCATCTCCCTACTCTCTCAGACACTGACTCAAAGGATGTCCAGAACTTTGCCAGCAGTGCCACAAAGCTGTAAGCACCTTTCTGAGCTCAGGGGGTTCTTCACTGGATCAAAGTACCAGGTCTCACATCTTGTGCCAGCTCAAGACTGCTACTGAGATGAGGGCTGCTACTGCTCCAGTTCCTTCCCTCAAAGTCTGACAAACCCAAGATGACCCGTCCACCACTAAACCTCCCCCAAGCCTGGCTTTTCTTTGTGTGGCTCCTTCTTTGGCCTTGCTCTCTTCAGGGCCTGCCTTGACTATGGCAACTCCAGAAACTCAGCCCACTCCCCACACGTCACTGCTTATTCCCCTCCAACACTCGCTTCACTGTCTCAATCAAGGTCCCTCCCTTTGCTCTCCTGGATGCTGGAGACTTCTCCAACTCCACCTGGATGGGGAGCCATCACCTGAAAAGCAAGACTCGAGGTTTGCTATGGGACAGACCAGCACAGGGAGGCAGCGACAGAGCCTGCCATCACCTAAGGCTCTGCCCTGCGCTTCTGTGAAGGGTGGAACACGTGCAAACTCTCCCCTGAGCTTTCAGGGGTCAGATTCTGCATCTTGTTTTCTGGGCAAGAGGTGTCTGTCCCTCTGTTAGTACCCAGATGCCCATACAACAGGGGGATATAGAGCAAGGTCCCAGCCCACCACTTCCAAGTGTTAAGTTGTACTGCAGCAATTTTCTGCCTTCACTTCCACGAGTGGATGAAAAGGTTTACGTAAGAGTGCCTGCTGGAGCAGGGAACCGGCCCGAGAACCCAGGAGATCTTCCCTAGTCCTGTATTCCTAGCGCCTCTTGAGTTTCACCCAACACTGAAGAAGTTAACAAAAAGGTCATTCGTAACAACATCAGGTTCTGTTGCAGAGAAATAATGAGAAAATAATGGAAATAGTCCCTGGCCGTGCAGGTCCCCCAGAGGCTCAATTCAGGGCTGCACAGATGACCAGGCAGCAAGAAAGGCGAACCAATCAATCCGTTGAGCGCACAGCAAAACTGCAGTAATTAAAGGGTATTTTGGCAAACGTTGGGTTCTTGGGTCTTTTTTCACAATTTCTATGTTGAGCATTATCTCACTTTGTAACTGTACGGTAAGGCTGTAAGGGTATTTGCTATAAGAAAATAAAGCCTTAGAATGAAACACCAAGTTTCTCCTCACCAGTTTGCCATGGATATGAAAGAGGTTACTTAATTGCACAGCGGGTACAATTAGGTTAGCTGAAAGCAAAGACTGATCCAACAACTCTTTACAGTTTGTTTCTTTATTCAGTAAACATCTAGTTACAAGTTTCACAAATTAAAAAAGGGGGGGAGCTGATTGAACAGGAGTCAGGGGAGAAGGGGCCCACAGGCTGATCCAGCTTTTGTTCTGCTCCTCCCTTCTCTAACCCACACACCCTTCTGCTTCTCCGTAGCTGCACCAAGGAGCAGGAAGGGAATCGGAGCCTCTGTCCCGGTGAGGGGACCGACACGGGGTTCTAACAGAATTCCCTCATCTTTCTTTCACAGGGGACTAAACACAAACTTGAGAACCAGCCCAACCCAGCACAGAAAGAGCGGAAAGGATGGGAGAGGCAAGGTGGCAGCTCCTCGTGCCCACCACTACTGGCAGAAAGAACAGAACCAAGGGAGAGCAGGAGGGGAATGGGCAATTAATGTGTTCCTTGCACATCAGTGAGATTCCCCACGCCCTACTGCAGCACCCAAACGGGGCAATAAAGAGCAATGCAGAAGATTAGTTGCTTTGTTTCAATTCTTAAGTGGGAGGGAGGTTAATACTAAATTTGAGGAAGGTCCAAGTGGTGCTTTGAAGGGGCTTCAGAGTTTCACTGTCTGTACCTGGGAGGAAGGGAAACGGAGAAGATAAAAAGAGTAAGTGGTGGCTAGAAAGCAGCAGAGCAGACAAAGACATGATGTCTAGACATTAAAAAAAAAATTAAAAAAGGAAAAAAGTCCCTTTTCAACCACTAGATCATATCCTAGTGAACCCTTTTCAAAACACAGGAGAGCAGACACCAGCACTTAACTTCTATTTCAAACCAGACTGACAGCAAACGGTCCCCAAGTTCTACACAATGACAGTATAAACACTCCACAGATTGTGATCCCACATCATTTCATACCGTTTTAATCACCAGTTAAGGCTGACACCAGACGTTTTTTTGCTGATGACAAAGCTAACTCAAACAGCTTCCACGTTCCCATTCAGAACACTTATTTTCTCAAAATTCAAATCTTCCCCACTCTCTAGATGAAGTGGGAAAACCCGTTTCCAACCAACACTCTAAAATAATCTAAGATAGAGGCAATGAAAAAATATAACCATATGGCTAAGAGGCAACCGCGCAGCGGAAGGTGAGGAGAAAAAGCTCGTTAAAGACTTACAAGAGCGTGTAGGTAGATTTGGGGGTGGCCACGCTGCACCCCCCACCAAGGTCTGCTCTGGGTTCACCAGTCATACCGACGGGACTGTCTGGAGGGAGAATCCTCAGGGCCCTGGATCGCAAGACGGGTCCCCTCAGCCCGACGGCCGCTGCTGCCTTCGTGACGTCGGTAATCCAGCGCCCGCTGCGGCCGGAAACGAGATGTCTCTCGCCTCCACTCGTCATCAAACGCGGCTGCATCACCTGCGTAAGGGAAGAACAAGCTCAGACGGGGAGGAGGTGGGGAAGCGGCGCTTGGGTTTGCCGGGAGGAGGACACGGGCAGTACTCACTTTCATCCATGTTGATGTAATCCTGCCTCTCCTCCTGGTCACCCGTGCGATGGTTCCGGGATCGCTGCATGATGTGGGCCCGCTCCCGGATGTGGTGTCCAATCGACATTTGTTCCAAGCCACTGTCGGAGTCCCTGACGGTCCGTCTAGTCTCACGGATCTGAGGGCAGATTCCCGGGTAGGATCAACATTTCCACGCGTTCTCCCAGCCCCATAAAGCACTGCGATTCTTGCTTGCAGTTTTTCGGTCACATTGCACCGCCACCACTCCCAGGATGACAGACGCAACATAATGAAGAGGGAAAAATGGATTCCCCCCTGCCAGCACTTCCCATCCCCTCCCAGTGGCCTTCAGCATGACTCGGTGAGTCACAACGCATTCCTCAAACTACAACCGGCTACAAAGCAGAAGGTGCTGTGGGTGGCCAGCAATGAGCCACCAAATGAATGAAGTCTATCCACCCACAGCAAAACCAGCAGCCTTGGTGCCGGGAAGATGCGCTGCAGCCCCCTCCTTACCCCGCCAGGTGCCGAACGCATCTCTGAAGTCTCCTGATAGACTTTGGGTCCATCACCCAGGTTGGAATAGGAGATGACAGTTGAGGAGGTAAATGTCTGGCAGTTAGCACCACTTGTCATGTGCTCCTACAAGAAGAAATGGGGAATGGTATAAAGAAGGAATGAGAGGGAAGAGGAGATGGCAGTTCATTTTCTCACTATGCAACACAGTAGGAAGAAATAACAATAGGAACAATAGAATCTCCATGGGTTCATCTTTCTGAAGAATACATCTTGCTCTTAAATTAATTCTTGTTTCTTGCTAAACAAGTCTACCCCCCGCACTTCCTTTCTCACCCATCTCTCTTCCCTGCATTCAGGAGGGTATGCCTCAGAAACAAGCTCTCTATCACCGAATCCTGGTTATGAAACAAGGCTTACAGCCTCTGCACCGTGGAAGCCTGAGGACAGCCCAGAACAAATAAGCACTGTAAAATGGGAGACGCTAGAGGGAATGGCAGGAGCACCCTCAGTACTCTCCTCGGTACAGGCTGACTTACAGAGCGTTCTTACCATGTTTCCGATCATGTCGTTCATCATCCCAAACATATCTATAAAGCCACCTGCCTGATGAAAATGAAAAGAAAACAAAAGAATGGTCAGTTTGGGAAAACAGAGGGGAGGGAGAACAACAAACTATCTGCAAGAGACTAAAAACTGCTGCCTAAGAAGAAAAAAAAAATCGTTATTTTCCCTTTCTTTCAGCAGAGAAGAAACCTCCCCATGATTTGGGGTTGCTGTTCTCTCAGGCTGCATTGCCCAAGTGTTCTGTCTCTCCAGATCTCTGGATACGGCAAAGGTTGTTCTTTTAGTTTTGGTCTGAGTCCTGATGCACTGAGGTTTGTGAGTCCAGGCACTCAGCAAAGCTGAGAGAAGAAATCTCAGGTATGCACTTACAGTCATCCTCAATGACATTTTCAGCTCATCACTGTCAGCTCTTAACTTAAACCACAGGGAAGTTTCCACTGATCGTACTCTTTCTAACCTAGTAACAAGTTTTCTTATTTTCCCTGCAAACGCCTGACTTCTTAATCTCGTAAACCTAAAGGCTGCAGTAATACACTAGGCCAGCAGGTCTCACAGGTTAATTGTGCAATAGGTAAACAAAATTACTAAGTCAGTTTAAACTTGCTGATTTTTTTGTTTCCTCAAGTAGCCTCTTGTTCTCGTTTTCAGCAGAGCAGTACTCACACGCAACGTTATTATCCTTTGAAGTCTATCTGTTTGTATTCTTATTAATCCTCCTCTGAGCTACAACAATTCAGGGACGCTTAGTCTCTTTCACTGAGGCAATCCTGCAGAGCAAGGCAGCTGAAGTTGCTGGGTCTGGGATAACCTATTTCCACTGTATTATTTTATTGGATGAGGGAGAAGAGCACGCTGTTCTCACGCACATACACACACAGTCATTCTCATTCCAGTCCTGTTCACCTGAAGTATTTTGTTGGCTTTTCCACCCGACACCCTTGCTAAAGGAGGTTCAATAATCATCTCTGCCTACCAATGGCTAAGTCTTTCCCTTGCGTTGTCACGGCTCCTCCATTACTTCCAAACTGATCCGCAGCTTGTTTTCAGACGTATGAGGTTATTAAGAGCCTATCTGCTCTTCCTGGATATTAACTGTCCCAATTCCTGTGAAATATCGTGCTCTAACAGCTTTAGGGCTCTTTTCGGGTCAAGGTACAAATATAACCTCCCCATATAAACAGTGTTAAAGCAACTCACAGACCAGATTAAAACATTAGAGGGGAAACAAGGGAAAGGCTTGAAGTCATATAGCAACTCCATGAGAGAGGTTCAAGAGAAAACTGCTGCCTCCAGTTCCAGTTCAATATCCCCTCCTGTATTCTGATTACTATAAATCTAGAGCTCATTCTGCTCTCTTCACATCTTCCCACCCTCCCTACCCGTTAGGACAGATAGGTGGTCTTGCTCACGGATGGCTACATTTTAGCACCAGTTGCACACAGCGCTGATGAATCTCAGTATGAAGCTACTATTTAGAAAGCCTCTAATTTGACCCAGAAAAACAGAAAACTTACCATGCCGAGCATCCCAAAGGGTGAGACAGCTCCTGCCTGCCAAGACAACAGAAAAACAGAACAGAAAATGACCTTGCAACAACCAAACACTAGATTCTCCTCTAAACACCCTTGTTCTTCTCAGAAAAAAACCTGGGAACATTCAGGCCTGACAGACAATTCAAGAAAGTCCCCCACAAACTCGTGGCGGTTCAAACCACACCACTCCTAACAAACCAGACAGAAGGTGATGCTCCTTAATTTCTCCCAGTTATACTGACTTACCTTGAGAAATACCTTGATTGGCCTTGAGAAATACCACGTATTTCTTCCCTTCCTCCCACTCAACCTTTAACCCCGTAGTGTTTACATGCAGAGTAAAGAAAAGGACAAGAATGGCACTGTGGGAGGTTAACTCTGTGCCCACCATCCATGTGAAGGCGAGGGACGTGCCCAACCCAGTGACGGTGGAAGACAGAAGCAAACAAGACAGTTTAAGAAATCCAATCCTGCACTCAGCCCCCTCTTTTACCTGCATCCTACGGCCAGCCTGGCGAGCCCCAGGTGTGGTCCCATCGGTGATGCCAAGGAGAGGGCCGAACCCAAAACTCCCAGAAAGCATGCGGTTCATGTGCTGCCGGTGGATGGCGAAAGGGTCCCTTTCAGAAAGGTTGAGAGAACAATGTTGAGGAAGGGATGACAGAAGGCAAAGCCCCGCAATAATCCACCCATTCTGACTTTTGAGTTTCTCTTATGTAACTGTACATTCCTTTCCAAGCTGAAAATCCAGATTCCCAAGAACCCAGTGTTGCATATGGTGATCCTTTGGGCTGGAAGGAACCTCTGGATCCCATCTTGTTTCTTGTAATAGAAGGTATTGCACTGCAGAACTCCTCTCAGGTACTAACTGATGTCTGTTCAGAAGTAGTTCAGTGTCCTGTTCCCACCAAAGTGTTAGGGCCAAGTATGGCCAAGGCCATTCCAGAACCTCACTGCTCTAACAGATGAAAGCCACTTCTCAGATATGCAGTTCAAGTACCACCATCACTTCATACTTATTTTCTCTTATGCCATCAAAACCCTTTACATTAACAGCTTTGTAAAGCAATCAAACCCTTCTAGAGGAGCAGTTCTTCATTTTGCACAAAGACCCTCCTGGCTGCAAAGAGAAGGCTACCACTCAATGGGACCAGAAAGTATGCGATCCTAGATATTGTCCTCTCACCCCTCCACAGACACACGCACAAACACACTCAAATGCAAGTCTGAAACCTCCACAACAGATTGTACGGCCTGACACTGTGTGACATCCCTCTGATCCCAAGTAATCTTCATCTGCTATTTTCCCACAACGTTATGTGTACACCTGTCAAGAGGTTGAGACCCCATTCGAGCTTTTGCAGGTTTGAGAGGAAAAGGGAAGAGGAACTGGCGTCCCTAACTGGCTTTCCTTCCTCTCCCTCTTCTGCAGCCTCTAGGTTGAGGGCTGTATGCATTCACACATACTGGAGGAGCAAGGAGAGAAAAAGGAGAATAAATACAAACGGTCACAGAAGATTGTGGCCACGGTAAAAAAAACAAAGAGTCAGGAAAATATCATAGCACTTCTCTACACAGTGTGGAGTCTGTGCTTATCCCTCGAGCGCGAATAACCTCAACAGCACAGAATATTCCTGAGATCACAAAAGCACCTACTACAAACCCATACTTTTCCGTCTCTACTGGAAATGCTTCCCGTAATAAAAGCTAGACTCATACCTGCCACATCAATGAGAGCACAGTCATTCTGTGACTAACTAGGACATCAAGGACTCCTCTCCTGGTAGTTTGTTTACAGACAATAAAATACGTGCTTGTTACCAAAAAACAAGCTTTACTGCTTTACAAGCGAAACCCAGGCTTTATTCTTCTACACCAATTAATTCCACCAAATTTCTAGAAGTGCCATGCTTAACATAATCAAATTCTTACTGTATTACAGTCTATTCCTTATCAGTTTTGGCAAGGACCACCAACTTAGTTTCACTGCCAAAATTTATCAATAGCATCCAATTTCTGGACTGCCGACAGAAACAAAAACCTTCAGTAAAAGGAATCCCAGGAAGAGTTCTTGGGACCTTTGCTGGATTTCAAAACTCATATTTCAAAACTACTTGTTGTCTTCTCTTCACTTAGTTCCTTACAACTTGACAACTGCTTTAGCAGTCTTCTCCAGCTCCATTAATGATTTCCTGTGCAGAACAGCAACAAACACTTAGATGGAACAGCAGATTTTATCTACCTGAACTGAAATCCGCCTTTGCATAAGAAAGAAAAAAAAAAACAAAAAACAAACCCTTACG
>VXBJ01006300.1:565248-621300 GCA_013400055.1 Nycticryphes semicollaris | reverse complement strand
CGGGGGGGAGTTGTGGGAGGCAGCGGAGCCGTTAGGGAACGGTTTAACGGTGGCGGGCTCTCCCCCCTCCCCCGGGGCGGGCGGCGAGTTGTGTGGACACAAAGCGCGGGNTTTAAATAAAAAAAAAACCCCACACAACCCAAACCATTAAACTCTTCCGTACTTCTGGTTTCCACATGTGTGTGGTCTAAAAGCAGCTCTGACGCGTTTTCGCTGCTGCTTTTCTTTGTCAGGGAGGGCTGGTTTTTAATGCCTAATGTGTGTTTTCCTCAGCCGTTGTTCCGCGTCTCCTCTTTGTTTAAGCGTTCCCGTCTTCTGCGTTCTTTCTTCTTGCCGCTGACCTCCGGAACGGTTTTTTTAATGTTTTTTTATTTTAATTTTTTTTTTTTCCTCGCGTGTAGGAAATGAAAGAAAAGAAGGAAAAACTTGAGGAGAAAACAGTCCATAAAGAAAAGAAGAAGGAGATAGTAGAGGTGAGGCCATTCTGGGGGGCGGATTGAGAGGCGTCGGGGAGGGGTCTATACGGGGTGGTTGCCCTAGCTCGCTGTGGGTATTTCATATGAAAGGAATATGGGAGATTAAGGAGGAGAACAGGGCAGTGGAGCTTGTGAGGGAGAGGGGGAGATGAAGAGCAAGCTGTGGGGTAATTGTGGAGACTGAGCCTTAAAAAACTTAGCATAGTCAGTATGGCCCAGTGAGGAGAAAAAAGATGAAAGGCGGCAGTGGATTCAAGGGCAAATAGGAGTTAGGTGCCACTGGGGATGATGAGGTCCTGCACAGACTGAAGTGTCCTGAGGTGCATACGGAATATAAGTTGAAGAGGGTGGGGGAGGAGGGACAGTGAGGAAGCACACTGATTGATGAAGGTTAGAAGGGACCTGGAAGCAGATGTTCTACGAGCACAGGTGAAGCCATTAGCCTGTAACCAAAGAGATGTTCTGATTGTTGGGATGGGATGGCATGGCAGCAGCTTGTCTGGCTGTGAGCTTGTGGATGTCAGAGAGGTTCGTGTTGGTGGGGAGGGACTGGAAGGATTGGTTTTGGAAAGAAGGCTGGTTGGGAGGGTGTCAGCTGGGAGGGTGGGAATGATGGAGTCTGAGTGCAGAGGTCACTCATTTGATGTGTATCTGAGACTGGAGTCTGAAGTGGCTGGAGCTGTGGAGATTGTTCTTGCACTTGCAGCAAAGAGCACATGGGAATGTCATCCTGACGCAAGTTTCTGCTCTGATCCATTTGTTTCACTCAGGATGAGGAAAATGGAGCTGAAGAGGATGAGGAAGAGAATCCTGATGATGTGGATGAAGAAGAAGCTGGTGATGAGGATGAAGGTAGGAATAATTGGTGTAGGGAGAATGGGAGCTGTGGATTGTGGAGGGAGATTCCTCCTCTGAGCCCTCTTGACTGTGAGGTTACATGCCTTTAAATGCTGCTTCCACTAACCTGTGATTCCCTCGCTTGCTTGTGCTTAGAAGGAGACGAGAATGGGCAAGAGCAGGATGGTCACGCAGAAAAACGATCTGCAGAGGAGGAAGAGGTGAGTGATAACGTGCAGCGAGAAGGAGTGAGGTTAAGTGCTACGTGCTGATCAAAATCCGCCTGGATGCTGTTGCTGAGCATCTCAAATTGGCCTCGGGTCTCATTGCTGCTTCAGCAGGAGATGGGTGAACAAATCTGACGTGGCAAGGGGATAATAAGCCCCTGTAGACTCCTTGTAGGATCCAGGTCCTTCCAGTAGCAGCCTCGGTGCTGAGTGTTGGAGAGTTAAGGATAGTGAGATTGTGCTGGGGCGATGAGTCTTCAAACACCTGTGGCTTCTGGGCTTCAGTCCAGAAGGTGGATTTGTAAGGTTCACAGGGTCTGGCTGTAGTGATGTGAGCCTGGGCTCATTGTACCTCTGGAAAGTAACCGTGGGGATAACCCTCCAAATGGGGCTAGCCATGTCTTAACCCTGACCGTCAGCAGAACAGTTGCGGTGCGTCAAAGAGGAATGGATTTAGGGCGGGCCGGGCAGAGATTTTCCATATGGAGGAAAGAGCAACAGTGAGGATTTTGCGGGGAAATGGTGTGCCTTGGTGTGGTGACTGTTNATTTTGGGCTTTTTTGGGGTTTTTTTTTGGGGTTTTTTTTTTTTTTTTTTGTTTGTTTTTTTCTTTTTTTTTTTCCCTTCTGTGTCCTACATAGGATGAAGTGGATCCAAAGAGACAGAAGACAGAGAACGGGTCTTCAGCTTGAGTCCTCCCCTCCCATCTCCTCTGTTCCGTCCATCTCTCTTCCTCCATTCCAGCCTGTGCTTGCACTGTCCGTTAGCCTCTGGCTTCACACAATCTCAAATGAGGAAAAATTAGAAAAGCCCTCAAACAGGGAAGACAGCAGTTTCCTTCTCACCTGAAAAGACCTAGTGACATTCCCCAGCTGAAATTATTCCAGCCCGCCCTCCCCTCCCCACCCCTCACCCTTTCAGCTCTGTCCTGCTTCCAAATGACTCTCTTCCCTCAATCTCATCATTTCCTGGGGCTGCATAGGTGACCTTGCCAGGCCTGTGTGCTAGGCTCCTCATATGGCCCTTCCTTCCCTTCCCACTTGTCCTCCTCCTCTGTTTTTATTTTGTCACTGGTATGTCTGAGATCCTTGACAGCTTCTGTTCCCCAGACCTGCTGTCAGATCTCCTCCCAGAGTCCAGGAGGCTGCAGGCACAGATCTCAAGGTGCGTTTTCCAGTCCTAGGCCCCCCTCTTGCCCGCTTTCCTGCTGAACCCCGAGAGGCAAAGAAAAAGAATATTACAAGCCAATGATGGTTCTATTAAACAACACAAGGAGACAGAATTTATTTTAAGCTTCTTTTTGGTGTTTTTGGTTTGGTTTTTTTTTCCTAGTTTACATGACAGCAAGCTGGCCCTCGTGAATTTTTTTCAGAAGACAAGGCTTGCTTTTATATATGAATTTCATCTGAACTGCGTATTTTTTTTTAATTTGGAGGCTTTTTTAAAACAAACCAAGAGAGAAACAATTGGGGACCAAACTTTTGATTTCCATTTTTTTTTCCCTTCGGGTTTTCTTGTGACCATTTTTTGTAAATTAAAGGCAATACAGCCACAGCATTTTCTATGGCACAGACATCACGAGGATGATAGATATAAATATATATATTGTTTTCAATTTAGCACTGTAAATAAAAGCCTTTAAAAATATTTCAAACAGTTTGTGTGGGCGGTTGTGTCTTGTACCTTTTGGGTTGTCTACTGATCTGGTCCTTGGAAGCTGGTTTGTGGAAAAGATGGGGTGACTGGGCCAGTGGGGAACCCGAAGGTGTTAATGACCCATGTTAATTACTCGGGCGGACCCTGCCTGCTGAGTGCCTGCCAGGTGGTGACTGACAGGGCTGTGGTGAAGCCCTGGAAGCCACCACCAGTCCTTGGTACTGGGGATGGAGGCTCGGAGGGAGCCTGAGCTGGGGCTACAGGACATGGCCAAGGGTGGCCCTGAGCGAGTGCTTCCCCATGGCCTCCTGGCCCTGCTGGCTTCAGGTGTGACCCGCCCTGTGTGGGTCACAGCAATGGGGACATGTTCTAAAAGGCAAGAGCTTCGGTTCTTTGTCCCACCAGCTGGCTGGGAGTGATGTGTCAGGTGTTTGTCTCTTTATCTTTGCAGACCTTTAAAGCTGCTGTTACTGTTCCTGCCTTTTTAAACCCCTGCTTTGTCAGTCACACACGGAGGCACCAAGGTGGGAGCTGTAAGTGACACCAACTTTTGTCTGAGCATCAGTGGCTTTGTGCTTGCCCGACTGCAGCAGCAGATCAGCAGATACTGGAAGTGCCTAGAGTTGCTGGTCTCCAGGGGGGCAAAGTGTTGACCGTCACATTCTCTGGATGTCCTGTGTTTGGCTGCAGGACTGGCCCAGGGGTGCAGAGGGACACCGAAGTGGGACAGCTGCCACCAGGCCCCTCCCCACCCAACAAAGATCTCCAGGGGTTTGTGCCGGCCCAGTGGGGGTGCACCACTCCCTCAGCACCTGCTTGGTGGTGGTGCCTCTGCAGGGTCTGGACCCATCTCAGTCTAGAGAACAGTTTTTTCACCTCGGTCTTCACTGGCAAGGGCTCTAGCCACACTGCCCAAGTCACGGAAGGCAAAAACAAGGGCTATGAGAATGAAGAACTGTCCACTGTAGGTTTGATACCATCGAAGGAACCTGAAGGTGCATAAGTCCATGGGACCTGATGAAATCCATCCAGGGGTCCTGAGGGAGCTAAGCCACTTTCCCTCGTATTTGAGAAGTCATGGCAATCTGGTAAAGTTCCCACTGACTGGAAAAGGGGAAACATAACCTGGATATTCAGAAAGGGGAAAAAAGGAAGACGCAGGGAACTATAGGCCTGTCAGTCTCACTTCTGTGCCTGGCAAGATCATGGAGCAGATCCTCCTGGAATCTCTGCTAAGGCATGTGGAAAATAAGGAGGTGTTTGGTGACAGCCAACAGGTCTTCACCAAGGGCAAGTTGTGCCTGACAAATTTGATGGCCTTTTACGATACTGCCACAACCTTGGTAGACAAGGGTAGGGCAACAGACATAATCTGCCTGGATTTATGCAAAGTGTTTGACACTGTCCCACATGACATTCTGGTCTTGAAATTGAGAATTTGATGGATGGATCACTCAGTGGATCAGGAACTGGCTTGATGACCACACTAAAAGGGTTGTGGTCAATGACTCAATGTCTTGAGTGGCAGGCAGTGACAAGTGGTGTTCCTCAGGGGTCAGTACTGAGACCAGTGCTGTTCAACATCTTTCATGTGGACAGGGGGATAGAATGCACCCTCAGCAAGTTTGCTGACAATACCAAGCTGTGTGGTGTGGTCAACATGCTGGAAGGAAGGGATGACATCCAGGGGGACCTGGACGGGCTTAAGAGGTGGGCTCGTGCAAACCTCATGAAGTTCAACCAGGCCAAGTGCAGGGTCCTGCACCTGTGGCAATTCCAAGCACAAATACAGGCTGGGCAGAGAATGGCTGCACAGCTGCTCTGAGGAGAAGGACTTGGAAGTGGTGGTGGATGAGAAGCTCGACATGAGCCAGCAGTGTGCACTGGCAGTCCAGAAAGCCAGCCACATCCTGGGCTGCATCAAATGAAGTGTGGCCAGCAGGTCACAAGAGGTGATTCTATCCCTCTACTCTGCTCTTGTGAGACCCCATCTGGAGTGCTGTGTCCAGCTCCGGAGTCCTCAGCACAGGAAGGAACAGGTCCAGTGAAGGGCCACAAAGATGATCAGAGGTATGGAGCAGCTCTCCTATGAGTACAAGCTGAGAGAGTTGGGGTTGTTCAGCCTGGAGAAGAGAAGGCTCCAGGGAGACCTTATAGCAGCCTTCCAATGTCTGAAGGGAGCCTACAGGAGAGCTGAAGCAGGACTCTTTGCAGGAAGTGTAGTGACAGGACAAGGGGTAACAGCTTTAAATTAGAAGAGGGGAGATTTAGATTAGATACCAGAAAGAAATTCTTTACTGTGAGGGTGGTGAGACACTGGAACAGGTTGCTCAGAGAAGATGTGGAGGCCCCTTCCCTAGAAGTGTTCAAGGCCAGGCTGGATGGGGCTTTGAACAACCTGGCCTAGTGGGAGGTACCCCTGTCCATGGCAGGGGGGTTGGAACTTGATGATTGTTAAGGTCCCTTCCAACTCTAACCATTCTATGATTCTAAGATACTTTCACTCTGGAGCAAGTCCTCAGTACTCTCCCAAACTTCCTGCTGACCTGTCGCCTTTTGCTGTTTGGTACTGAAGATAAATTGTTAGCGAATGATACAATCTCTGCAGAGGCTGATTACAGTTTTCATGTTTCTTTCCCACCACTGCTTGAGTGTCTGACTATGAGTAGTGAAAAACAAACTTGCCAATGAGAAGGTGTAGAGAGATAACTCCATCTCTGCCCTCTGTGTGGATGCAACACCAGTACCTTTGGCTCTATCCAGCCCATCATCCAGAAGGAAGTGAGGCAGCACCCGACTGTTGGGCCAGCAGGAGCAGTATGAACAGCCATCCCTTGTTTCCTCTAAGGGAAACACTGCAGGACAGAGGGAAGTGACAAAGAGTTCCCAGCAAGGTTCCCCATGTCTCTATGGACCCCTTGACTCAGCAGGTTCTACTAGTTCTTCCATCACATTCAGTTTTATTGAACACCATTTTCATCATCTATGGATAGCTAGAAGATAGAGCTATAGTTATGGAAACAGAAGAGTATCTGCTTTGGCATTCTTTCATCTCGGTGATCTGTGGGACATCAACACTGACTTGAGGTAAGTGCTACAGACAACATAACAAAAAATCGCACAGTTTCTTCCCTTTCCTTAGACCCACTAAGATCCATGTTGTATCTGGTGGCAATTTAGCTGACAAGGAGACCACAGCAAGAAGCTGGATAGATTTCCAGAAAAACTTGAGGATACATGGTTCTGCACTGTACTTTATCTCAATCCTGCCTGTGTGTTTGATTTGCATACGAACTTGAAGACCCTTTTCATCATTCTGTCTAATTCCTCTTCCTCAGTGAGATCAACAACGTGGTGCTGGTGTCATCAAGGTAAGAACAAAGCCCATCCTCGTCAGTGGTTCATCAGAAGTAATGATACCAACCAGGGACCTTATTCACCTTCTGGGCTCTGTGCTGATGCTACAGTCATCTAATTTAATTCCTGTGACCACCTGTTAACCTCATCAGCTGGGGGCGGAGCTCCCTACGGGCTATCAGTTTTGCCAAAAATTGACACTAAAAGTCAATGTATATTGGGATTAAACTGCAGGAGACAGTTTGCACAGAAGTGTGTACTGGCCAAACCTAACTCTTGATTAAGTCTTACCACTGGGTCATTGACCAGACCTTGGTTTTCAATAAGCTCATAATAAAGTCCTCAGTAGTTTCACCTGAGAGAGGTTTTGGTGTCAGGAGACCTTTCCTAAGGAACTTGCTTGCTCCGATCACAATATTGTTAGAGCTGTCAAGGAGATGTCTGGTGCTTATGGTCCCTTCCTTGCTTCCGATGGCACCTGCTCTAGGTTTGTAGCAGCTCTGGTCCTGCCAACAGAGTGGCACAGGAGACTTCCTTCTTTCTCATCCTCCTCTAGGCCTGCTTGCTTTGAGAGAACTGTGGAGGTGGCATAGTCATGCTCTCGTAGGCTCTGCTAGACTTCCCTCTAGGCTGACAATTTCTGCTTCTGACGGCCCTTTCATGAGGTTTAGAAAAACAAACGCAGACGGCAGCGCAGAGAGTAGGTAGAGCCGCCTGCCTCTCCAACCTCAGACAAGTGAGTGACCCCTGGCTCTCTAGCAGGGATCACCACCACCTGAAGGCTGTGGCTGGGGGTGCCAAGCCTGCCAGGATAGCACTGCTGGGATGCAAGCTGCACCTTGGTGGGTGACTGCGAAGGCGCAGCCCCCTGAAGCAGACAGCTCTGTCTGCAGTGGTGAGTGGCAGATGACAACCACGAGAGGAGGCATGAACTCTGTGTTAATTGAATAAAACGAATTATTGTATCTGGTGAAGTAGAGCAACCTGAGCCAGCTTTGGAGACAGCTCTGCTGCAACCAGAGGGGTTGGGCTAGAGATCTCCAGAGGTCCCTTTCCACCTACATCTTTCTGTGATATATGAACAAATAGAGGCCTGCCATGGAAAGTTTGAGCTGAGTCTGAAGATATTTTGAAGCGCCAAGCCCAGAAATGAATGCTTTTGCATTTCATAACTCCTCACTTCCCCCTTAGGCAAATGATCCTCTCCACCCAGCCTATTTGGTCTGTCACACCAGTTTAAAGCCCATAAATGAAACGAGATCGCAATCAAAACCATTGCACGGGCAGAATCGTGAACCCTCCTTCAGGCCTGGAAAAAGTGAGCCCTCCAGCCACTGCTGGTCTGGAAGAAAACCCCTTCTTGCCTCAGGGAAGTCCACAAGCACCTGTGGTACAAGCTTAAAAAAAGTAATGAAGGTTAATTACTTCTCTGCCCCATGTCTTCCTCTGGGATATGGGGCTTCTTTAGGCCCTCTGGTTAGGAGACACATTGCTCAGCCGCTTCCCATATGCCATATGGGAAACTGAAACAACTTGCCTTCCCAGATCCTTAAGAAGCCCGTGTACTTTTTCCTCCCACCTCTCTCCCTTATTTCAAGAGCAGAGTCAAAGACAGACACGCTCATGGCTGATCCAGTCTGTGTGTTTTCTCAGGGAAGAAGTCTGTGTTTCCATGTGTGGGCTCAAACTGGGGACATATTGCAGATAGACAGGACTGGAGCACTGGTATTGTCAGTGGAAGAGTTTGGGTTTTGTTTCCTGGTGAGCTCTCACGGTTCAAGCAAAACATGGATATTCACAGGGGTGAGAAGAGACCTAAGGTGTAAGTATTCGAGGGTCTCAGCCACACAAGATGGATTATGCACCAAGCAGATGCCATCAGATAAAGCTTCACTCTTGTGGGAGGCATTTTCTACCAGACATATAAGAGTATGGTTTCCCATCACAAGCTGTTCAGAAAGCCTGACTCCCAGCTGGAAGTATCTGTGCACAACAGTAGTTCCTTAGCTGAGCCTCGGAGAACTTCCCTGACAAGCTTCACCTTGTCAGGTGTACCTGAGCAGGCAGGCTATAGTAGATGACCAGGTGAGTTGCTGCAAATCACCCATTAAAGAGGACAGAAGAGCATGTATATGCTGTGGGTGACATCTAGCTGATGCTACTTGTCATTGGGAAGCTGTAGCAGCCTCGTGTTCTCCAGATTTCCAGCGCTTTTTATGATTACTTTTATTGTCCCTATTCTCTACCATGTACTTTGTTTCAAAAAGCCCAGTTGAACATTTCCAATGTCCTAATGGGGTTCAAGATTCTTTGTTTCAATTTAGTCGCTGAATCCAGGAAGTGGTGTCATAATGTCAGCAGGCTCTTTGGCCATAAGTCCTGCAATGAAGAATCTTGTCCCTAAGTCTAAAATGTTACTGGAGCTTCAAGCATCCAAGATTCTAAAACCAATAAAGGCTGTAAGATGTAGCAAAAATAATCAGCTTCTAGAGCTTTGTGATTACATATGTATGACAATATTTCTCTGGCAGCTCATGTATGGTCATGTCTCAGCTTTCCCAGTTCTTACAGCCCTTCATCCATCATATTTGGATGCACTTATTAGGCTGCATAATTTGTAATGAGAATTTTCAAAGACCTGGAGCATCCTTCAGCAGCTCTTCTGTTGTTGCACATCCAAATGACTTCACAAAAAGCCTTCACTGGACAGCACGCCACAGCATGAACTCAGGTAGTGCTCTATTAGGCTTGGTGTGCTCCATAAGCACATCAGAAAACCCATCTGAGAACTTATATCTAGTTATTGTTTTCTTATGTGAAGGACAGTTTCTTAAATGGTACTTCTAAATTTTCTCCTGTGTCAGATCCAGTCTTGAAAACAGCAGAAGCTGTCAGATAGGGCTCCAACGTACCTGAACATCCAGCATAGGAGCATGTTAGATATGGACTCAGATTTGAGCTAGGAATTTTTCAGTTCTTCACAAGGTAAATTCCACAGATTCAGTAGAGAAGTTTGGAAAAGCCAACACTGTAATTCAAATGAGTCATGAGGTTTTGCTCATAACTAAAGAAAATACAGACTGCTTTGGGGTCTGTGAATCCCTTTTCCTAGCTGTAGAAATAAACATTCTTGTAGACCACTGCTAACTGTGTGTTGTGTTGACTGTAGTTTCTTACTGGGAGAGGACACAGTTTCTCTGTTTTAAAGTGTTTCCAGATCAGACTCCTACAGGTGTTCCCAGTATTCCTTTTGCTTTTACTTCCCAGGACGAAAAGCTACAGATAGCTGATGGGATCCCAGACTGCAGACAAGAAGGAAGACTACTGCCGTGGCATTGGGATACAGTGGTGACACCTGTGGTGTCCCAATTACTATACAGTAGAACTTCTCAGCTCCATACCTTCTCTCATCATTGAAGACTCCAAGGAGACTTCCAGGAGATCCAGTTCTCCTGACTACTTTGGGACACAAAGGCTAAGCCCAAATCTCTTCTTTCAAGACCTCTGCTTCTTCTGAAAAAGATTGCCACTTTGGGAGAATAGGCAGTACAACCAAATGTACCTCAAACTGATACCTCTTTTAGCTTGGAGGGTGCACCTTATATTGCTTTTCTTGATCCTCTTGAACGGGTTTATTAGTGAGACAGGAATTGCGCGAGTCCTTCAAGAACAGGTCTACAGCTTTCCTGCCTAAAGGGCCCCCTGGTGGCACCAAACTTCACATGCCTGTAAAACTTGACTAAAAGATTGTGTGCAGCCGTCATCCGAGTTTCTACATACCTAAAATACCTGTCACAGAGCACGCTGCGAGCTGTCTCTTACAGTGGAGGAACCAGAAATGGCTCTCACCACACTGCCAGTGTTATGAAAGGCCTAACTCACTCAAACCTGGAGAAATGAGAAGTACCTGCGTAGGTCAGTCAGAATCAGATTTGTCTTGGTTGGGTGTCCATAAGGTGATTTAAACACACGCAGGTTGCTCTCTGGCTTCCAGGAGAGATGGTCCTTTGCTTTGAGAGTCCAGGGCAGGTTCTGGAGTCCCCAGGCAACCATAGTAACTGCCCCAAGTATCTTAAAATCTGTCAGTGTTGCACTGTCAGCTGAGTTTAAGATACTACTTGGATAGTCCACTTCTCCCAGAGCCATTTACAGACATCAGCCAGCCATTCAGAATGTAATTCTACATGACAGCAACGGCATTTAACAGTTTTCTGTCCTTTCTGCTCCTCAGCAGTTTCTCATCCGCTCAGTTGTGTCAGGAGGGCTGCTTGCAGGAACCTGCCACGGGAGTCCACGGAGTTATTCCCTATTCTAATTACACACTCACCTTTTATTCTCCTCCTCGTCCTTCTAAACCTAGTGTTTACGTTGGCCTGGCTTACAGACCCATGAAGGGTCTGTCAGAAATTGTGCAGGGGGTGTGCGAGTCATTCCCAGAGGCACTGAGACAGGAAGGCAAACCTGGAAGGGAGTCTCTAGGAGCAGTTTCCTCATGAGAGTAGCTGTGAGGTGGAATCCCACCCTCAAGACACCTGGGAAGGTTTCCAGGTCATCTTCTGACCCTTCACTTTGAGGAGCTCTTTTTTGTTTTTTTTTAATCCACCTCAAACGTTTTTCACCGATCAGGGCAGGAAATCCTCTTGGGTTTTTTTTGTTGTTGTTGTTGTTGTTTTGGTTTTGGTGGGGTTTTGTTTGTTTGTTTTCTTTGTTTTCTTGTTTTTCCTTTGAATAACTACTCTTGGGCCAGTATTTTGACTGTAGCCTCCTTTTCCATTATTAAGGCTTCTGAACTTTACCTTGGCTCATGACTGGACCATTTTGCCTGTATTTCCTCCTCTACACAAGCTGAACTGGTCTCACATTTCAGAAAGGGGGCACACAGAATGCTTGAGGTTACCAATCTTCCAGAGTGACTTTTATTTTGACTTAATGAGCAACACACAAAAGAAAATTATAGTAATTGAACAACAGAAAAAAAAAAAAACCACCAAAAAAAGGCATGAAAAGAAGAGAAACCCCTGTATCTCCTTCAAGTTTGGAACAAGTGAGCCCTCTGACCACCTGTGGCTAGGGAAAAAACAGCAGGTCCCTGCTAAACTCAGGGGAAAGTCCCCACACCCACATGCTGCTACCACCTCAGTTCATTTGAGTCCAGGAACCTTGTCCTGCCTTTTCCCTGTGGGTTATGTGTCTCAACTGAGCAGTCATGCTCCTCTGTTCTTTCCCATCCCTGTGCTTGGAGTCTTCTTGCAGAGCAAGTCTAGCTGGCATCTTTCCTGAGTCTCAAAAGGGGCTCACATGCACTCTTAGGGAAGTCCTCCAGTCAGGGTGGTGAGTAAGGGAAAAGCCTGGGGAAATATGAATAGTGAGTGTTTTATTCTCATTATGGTGATCATCTGGCTTGGCCTCCTCGTTCCTGCAGAAAGCCCCACATCCTAGGGCACAGCAAGAGCGTGCCATTGATGATTTTTCATGTCAACAACCTGCAGGTGGTGACGGGGCCACCACAAGAGTTCTTTCCGTGTCAAAGCCTTGCTGTGAAAAACATGTACCTCATTTCCAGCCAGATTTTGGTTTTAATTTCAAGCCACTGGTCATCCTTGTGCTCTTCAGCTGGAGCGGACAACCCTCCTCTATTTCACATTTTCTTCTCATGGGGAGAAAATATCAAAGATAGAATGTATGATGTAGGAGCATAAAAATGGTTGTACCAATGGTCTCTCTAGCCTAGTCCTCTGCTATGGCTGATACAACAGCCCTAAGAAAAGGCACTGAGAGACACAGCATCATGTAGAAGCTTCCCGTAAAAAAGGGCTAAGGCTATCCCAAGCTGGCAGGCATACCCAGGCCATCAAATTCAAAAGTCAGTGAGGAATTGATGCTCTACAAATTACCTAGTTTATACTCCCAGTCTCCACAACATCTTCTAACAATAATTCTAATGTTTGAAGTCATAACTTCACGACACATAAAATTAATTCCCTTTTGTTTGCAGTAAAATTGCTGCCTGATCTCACCACTCTGTCCTTCAGGTTAGGCAAAATATATCAAACACCTCAAGTTCTGTACAATCAAAAGCAAGATCTCCAGGCCCCAAATAATTTTTTTTTTTTTTTTGTACTGCTCTTCTAAATCCTTTTCCATTTTTCCACATCCTTTTTTGAATCATGGACAGGTTCCAGTAACTTATGCTGTAAACAGAGGTAACGCAATCTGTTCGCTCTTTGAGATCCCATTTTATACAGTATGCTGTCACGTATCTTGCTCCTTAAAGTCTTTTCTTCCCAGGATACTGGATTCTGTTCTGGAAGTGTGATCTACATACTTTGTTCCTCAACATACAACCTTATGTTTTAATTCTAAGTGTGATTTTACCAGGGGTCTTAGAAGGCAGTTGCTTCCTGTTAACCTTGACAAATATGAACTGTGCACCATGCCAGGAGAGAGAGTCACACCTGCAGAGCTCTGAAGCCCTCCTAACCACATTTTGGCAGCTTAAAACAGCCATGGACATCAGGAAGCAGTTAAATGTTGAACAAATCAAGTGGCAGCCTAGCACTGGAAGCTCAGAGAGTTTGAATTTCTAGGACGCTTTCATCTCATCAGCAAAGGGTCTGAAGTATTTACACAGGACACAAAAGCATTAGCCCCTTTATCTTCTGCTCTCACGCACACTGTACAGCTAAAGAGGGTCCTTTGGTCTTTTGTGGCTTTCTGAGAAAAACCTGGCAGAGAAGCCTGTTACAGCAGAGAAAACACTGTGCAGCATGGCCTGCTTACCTCCTCGAGAATGGGACCTGACACCTGCAAACAGAAACTACCTAGAGCTAGGAAAAATTATCAACAGTACTAAACAAAAAATATAATCGTGCTTAAACCCCTGTTTTCTCTGTGTGGTCTTAAATGCACCCTAGTGACCAGCTCCTGGAGAACTTCCTAATATTTTGTTTGTTGTCTTTCCATCTTGGGAACCCAGATCTCTCCCAGCCCTCATCATGACATGAGAGGTCTGAACCTTTCTTGGGAATTTTAAAGCCCCTTTACACAAAAGTATAGTTTCAGCCTCATTTGAGGGTAAGTAAAATCAGTCCTTGCACCAACAAAGCCTGTTGTATGTGCCATGGTGAGAATGAGGGTATCTCCAGAACCGGCAGGGTATCTTTGCAGTGCTGAAAGCACAAGAAAAGGCATGAGACAGAGCACAGGTTGCAACAAATGAACTTCCTACAGGACAGAAGGAAAAGCCTCTCCTGTGAGCATGTTTCAGCAGTGGAACAGGGTTTTGGGGAAGCTGGAGAGTCTCCACGATTGGAGGTGTTCAGGATCTGCCTGGGTCAGGCCTTGAGCAACCCAGTCTAGTTTGAGAGTCACTCTGCATGGAGCAGGGGGACTCCAGAAGTCCCTTCCCACATGAATCTTCCTGTGATGCTGTGACTACCAAGGGGTTTATTTGATTTTGTGTTTTTCTGTCAGTGGGGCAGTAGAAGCTATCTTACAAAATGATACAGGCTGCCACCTGCCATGAGGTGCCAAATGGAGAAGAAATTGAAAAAAACAGCTCAGCTGCCTCCACACTCTGAATTTCATTCTGTCATACAATCATGGTAATCCAGCATAAATGCATAGTGTTGCAGAAAGGGGCAATCGTATCTTCCCTTTCATCTCTCTTGCTGCCTCTCTTTTGTCAAGACTGATGGCCACCAGAGAATTGATCCAGCTGAAAAGTAAACTATAAAGAAATAAATCCCTTTTGATTTACAATGAGCCCTTTCAGTTTAGAAATGCACCATCCCTCCCTAGCAATTCTTATTCAAAGCAAAGTGGTTGGAAATCACCAAATCAGAGACTTTATTCTCTTCGGGAGTACTCTGGAGGACTGCTGTCCCATTTCTTGCTGTGCCATCATCCACATGAACCTTCCCAGGGACTGTATTCTTCTGCAAATGATGTCTCATAGCATCAGATGCTTCTTTAGTTACCCTCAATTTCTTTATATCTAGCCTTCCTACCAAGAAGGAAATAACATATTCTTTATTAATAAGTATTTGCCTGTAGCCTCCAGAGCTCCAGTGTACCATAAGCTACAGGCTTATGTTCTCCTGCCATGACGCACTGTGAAAACACAGCACATGGACCAGATCATCAGGACACAAGCGACTGAGCCTAGAGCCAGTCCCCTTTGTGCCCTGTGCAGTGCTCAGCCCCTAGCATCTGAAAAACATCCAAGGTGCCACTACTGTGTCAGCAAGACACACACTGCTGCCAAGAGGAAGACACAGAGAGGATCTGAGTCCCATGAACAGAAGGCACATCCTTCTGTGGCAGTTTTCCTTTGGGGGAATACTTGCTGTATTGTCAGTTGAGAGTAACAGCAGCAATGGGGATCTGAGCCTGGCCTAACTGGATCAGCCTACCTCACTCTTGGCACTAAGGAGAACATTGATGTTTCCCTCAGATCAGGTGCTAGAAGGTCTCACACCTCCAGACACAACCCACACCAGCTCTGGAGATCTCCCAGGCCAAAACAACCCTCAGGAAAGGCAGTCATACAGTTTCCCTGCACAGTTGGCAAGGGACTGGCAAAACAAAGAAGCCACGCCTAAGAAGGGGCTTGCGTGTAATCCATTGAGGGAATCTGGGTGCCTTGGTTTCACTAGGTGTCCAGCTTCATCCTCCCAGGCTGTCCTGACACCACTCTAACCAACAGAGCTGACAGCTCCTTCAGAGGTCTTGTTTGCTGGCCATTTCTTCCAGTCCTCACCTGCTCTCTGGACTATGCCTGATGTCCAGCAGTTTTCTGTCATCCAGCTCCACTGTTGGCACTGGAGCTTCTAGTCCTCTGGGGCCCAGGGACCCTGCAGGTGGTGAGACCCTCTCTCTCACTACCTTTGGGAGAACAGACCATGTTTTGTGAGTCTCACTCTCAGACCAAGGTTCAGCCCCTATCAGAGCACTCCTCAGCCCCTTTCAATCCATATCTGAGTCAAGAGAATCTTTTAGAACCGTTTTGCTATGGCTCCAGTCACTCAGCGATAGATGGGCACATCGGGTCAGTGCCTGACTTCTTCACCTCAGGTTCAGGCCACTGTTAACTGAGAGCTTACTCCTTACAGTTGGCATGCTTCTCCCATTCTGCCCACCTCTTTGCTCTTGAGAAATCTCACTCCAGCCCTGGGTCATTTGAGAGGCTATCACATATTTTTCCATTGACTTAAAAGCGTGGTGTGAACGCTACAATGAGAAATGAGTCAAATTGTAACCTAGTTTGCTGCATGGCTTTTTGTAGTTGATCTACCTCACCCTCTATGTTGCGAAACACAGAAGCTGTGGCATCAAAGGCATCCTGCAGCATTAAAGACGTTGCTTAACTAGATATTGGCCAAGGTGCCGATATCCATCACCGTCTCCATGGGTAGTTGTGGATGTCCAAAGAAGATCCTGAAGTGTTCCATTTCTTCCACAGGAAGGATCTGGAGGCCTTGTGAAAGAGTACAGTTACACACCTCACTGTGCAGCTAATGCTGGCCAGATACAAGATGCTAGCTGCCAAATATGTCCATGAATGCTTCAGATTCTCTTCAGTGATTAAATCACTGTGGGGCTGGGTTTTTTTAGCAGAAATGCAGCTCACAGCTTCACTCAGTACCCTTCAATGTTATTCCTGACTTCCTAATTCAGCCTTCTCTGGGATATTCAGCTGCTGAGGATTGTCCCAGAAAGGTCACTTGCTTTTTAGCTTTGCAAAGAAAGAGGCTGCAAATTTGTCCAAAGACTCCATAGTTATGCTTTCATAAAGGTGTTCCCCTGGGACTCTGGGAAGCAGGCCATCACTAGATTTTCCTCAGCTCCACATCAGAGAGCTGTGGTGACCCAGGCACTGCCCATTCAGCAAGTTCAGTAAAAAGGACCTTTTCAAAAGAGCCTCCCAATAAATGTCAAGCAGCCAGCTGCACTTCCTCCTCTTAACTCTTAACACTTCTGCAGAGGCACATATTGGTTTTGCTAAGATCTACTGGGAGATGTGAACCTTCTCTTTTCTAATCTTCTTCTCCCCAGGCCCTTTTGCGATCTGTCACCTCAGATAAACGGATCCATCCTCCAAGACCACTCTTTGACAAGCAGGTTACCCTAGTCCTGGGGAGACACCATGCTGCTTCCAGACACTGCTGAGGGACAAAAGCCTAGAGCAACTGCCTCCTCCCATGAGAAAGGAGGTACCCACCCTGGACTTAGAGAAGCAGTGCAATTTCATACGGATCTCAGGGACAGTGCCTTGGTAAAAATCATCATGACCGTTTGTGGGGGAAGACTAGTTTGTTTCCCTCTACCTCAGGGGTGCCTATTTCAATGCATTTCCGTACAGTGTATCTCACATTAAGCCTACTAAGCTGTGAGCACCAGCTCTTTCTGCTTCAAGGTTCTGCTGCTTGGCCCCTCCACAAGCACAAGGTGTTGACTCAGGAACTACTGTGTCTGTCCCAAGAAATCAGAGAAGAGCAGCTCCCTCACCCCCTGGAGCTAAGCTTAGCTCTCTTTTAGCTCCCTGAGCTTCCCGGACAGCACCAGGTGTCTCAGTTAATCCCAGTCTCAGCCCTGGAAACCACATTGCCTGTCCAGGTGCCTGTTGAGTACCAACCTGCCCGGCAGCCTTTGCTCACACTACGTCCCCTGCCAGACCTTTCCTTATGTCTCCCCAGGTGTGGCTGCTTTCTGTTTACAGTCCCTTGCCACAAAGTTAGTAGTTATCTCTTATTAGTAAGTGACTTCTTTCTGCTTGTTATGTTTGCTTTAGCTCTGGGCAAACAGCAATCAGGATGTTTTAAAAGAGGTCCTTTCGGTGAGCACCCTATATCAGGAACACCCAGACCAGCTGATCTCAAGCTGCCAAGCTGATAACCCAGTCACAGTGCAATTTCTTAGGTCGTCAAAGGTCTGCAAAGAAATTATAGCACACCTCAAAAAGTAAGCATGAAGCAGGAGATTATGATTAGGTTCAGACTTGATGCTTGCAAGGACCAGAACATGAAAGTGGAATCACTCAGAGAAAAATATGGTATCACAGAAAACTGGAAACGTAACAGAAATTTCCTTCAGCAAGACTAACTCAATGACGCTGCAGAATAGTGTTTTCTATTCATATTTTTCTTAGTAAGTGCAGTTTGCACCCGTAAGACATGCCAAGAGAGACAAGAAAAGCAACGTGCTAAGGCTGTGTGCAAGGTGACTGAAACGGGTAAGTTTGGAACCTGGCTGAAGCTCGTTAAAGCTTAACGTGGACAAAGGAGTATTTTGCGAGCTGGGCTTCTTCTGTACCTGGGCTAGTCCTGTCTCAGTCTGCCCCTTGCTCCCCATGGGTCTGCCAGAGTTCCAGACATCCCCATCAGCCCCTCTGCTCAGGGCACTCAGGCAGGCAGTTCTGAGAAGGTGCCCCCGCGCTGATCTTTCTCCGGTCACTGTTATTTCTGTGGCGGGGTCCTGTTCTGGGAGATGACGAAGACGACATTCAAGGGAGTCAGCATTTAAAATGGGTCGTTAGAGAGAAACGTCACAGGTGTCTTTGCTAAAGATAGCCTCGTGCTGAGTAAAACAGTGCCTCCAAAACCTTCATTTCACAACATGTTCACTCAGCATAATAACTAACCCCTCGGACCCAAACGCCCCCCGGTGCCAGACAGCTCCTGTCACTTTCCTGGGCTCTCCATCAGTCCCTTGTGACTACCTCTCAGGAAACAGCAGCAGGATGGGATTATGTCTCTCTCCTCTGCTGAGTCCTACAAGAAAGAATCGTTTCCTAGAGCACGGACTCAGTTACGGGTGTTTTGTGAGACTAGAGTGGAATAGTGCCAGGGCACTGAGGCTAAGGATGGAGAGTGGTTTGGGGTGGAGGAGGAGAGCAGTGAGCTCGGTGTGTCCTCCTGCCGAAGCCAGGGGAAGGGGAGCAGATGGCGCTGGGCTGTGGAGCTCAAAGTGTCTCCCCACCGCGGTTCCATCTCCCTTCTCTCTCGTGTTCACCCACACACTCACACCATTCTCACACTGCTGATTCAGGGGAAAGAGAGGGTTGATGCTTTCTGCTTGGACTGGGCACCACAAACTGTTTTTCTTCAACAGTAGGAAAAAACACCTCCCACCAATGGTTGCAATTTCTTCCCCATCTTCTCTTCCCTCTTCCTCTCTCATGCGACCCCATGGGCTGTATAACACAGAGGACATGAAGGACCACCACAAAGCAGTCCCCTGAGGACATCGAGGCGCACAAGGTTGCACCGGGTTCCCGTACACCAGTCCCACTGCTCAAAAGGCTGAAGAGGCGCATGTGATGAAAGAGATGAGAGACATCACCACAACAGGGAGCTGCTGAAGTGAGATGTACCACTTGCTCTCTTTTATCCTCCACCTTCAACCACCCAGCTGAGGAAAACTAGAGAGCGAGCAAGGATCCTCCACAGCGAAGAAGTGGTCACTCTGAGTCACCTCCCTTGCCTCAACCCCAAGAAAAGCCCTAGCCCACCCCTCAGGGAACAAGGCACGGAGGGGCTCAGCTGTCTGACAGCCATCACGAAGGGCTGATTAAGTCCGAAAGAGTCAGAACCAGTGGGTTGCTGGAAAGTGTGAGCCACAACAGTGGGGGTTCTCTAAGGCAAAAGGGGCCCCAGGATGAGGCACACAGGTGGAAATGTATTGCCCTATGAAAAGCTCAGCAGCTACATGGGAGCTAGGATGAGCCCCTCTCAGTGCACGAGCTCAGGTGGGGTTTCCCCAGTGCTGCTGGAGGAGGAGGGTTCCCTTCCTCACACCCCTCACAGTGCCACAGTGTGCAGCCCCTCTTCTCAGTGCTGGTTGCTTCTCCTGGGTGCTCCTCTCTGTCTCCTCAGACCATCTCAGCTTTGTCCCACATTGCTCCTGCGGTATGGATTGGTGGGTTACATGTGACTTGGTTGGAGGTCACCATAAACCCTTTCCCGCCTGTGAACTGGCCAATGAGAAAAAGCCAAAAAATCAGCACATTTGAAGGATCAAAGAAGAAAAAAAGAAACAACATAAAAACAAAAACAACAACAAAAAAGAACAGCAGGAAAGAGAGCAACGTTCTCAAAAGCTCTATAACAATTAAAGACAAGCTGTAAGAGGCGGAAAGATGGAACCAAAAAAGGTAAGAGATGAAAGAAAAACATGAAGGGCACTTGCTGGGAAGTGTCTTCTACACTTTTTCCATTGTCTATGTAGAAGCGAAACTTGTAAGAAAAACAACAGCGACCCAAAGAATTTCCACTAAAAGTTGCTTAGAGCAGTGTCTCTGGTCCCTCCCTCCTCTCTCTCACTGGCTTCAGCTCTGCCTTCACGTGCCTCAGACTTACACTGGCTTCTTGGTCGTGACGCATTCTCTTAGTGATATGAGGAAATTAGCTGCCCACCTGCAATATAAGGGCATCTAGGGGAATACTTTGATCAGAGAGAGAGACAGCACGACAGCAAGCGCGTCCAGCTGACAGCCCCCCTCCCCTCCCACCTTGGTTCATCCACCCACTTCAAGATCTTCTTCACCCATGCTTCATTTTTGCTGATCTCTTAAAGCTTCTGACCTGATCAAGCACAGACCTGAGTGGGAAGACACAGCCCCTCGCCTCTCCTGGATGCCACCATGAGGCCAGTCTCCCTGGTGCTGTTCCTGACCTCCGCTCTGCTGGCTTTCAGTGGTAAGAGGGGCTGAACTTATCGGGGAGGGCAGAGTAGCTCAGTAAGTGTTACTTCATCCCAGACAGGTGTGGAAGGGAGAATTTGTGACCTTCTAATCACTCCAAAGATGGTCAGGTATTGCCATCTGCTCAACCACTCCCATCTTTTGCTCAGCTATCTGTCTCCTTACAGCTGGCCACATACTACCAGGAGTAGCAGAGGGGGAAAGAAGGCAGCAGAAAGTGTGGGCCAGGGCAGGGAGTTCAGTCATCCTGCCTTGCCACCTGAACCCCAGAAAGATGCGAAAGAGCTGGAAGCAGCTGCCTGATAAGACATCCGTGCTGTGGAAGCGGCATGGGGGAAGGTATGCCAGGGCCAAGACAGATCTGTGTCCTTGAGGGGACTGGGGAGGGTGGGAGACACTTTGAACCCCCTTTCCCCTTCCCCGTATTCCCTCCTTTCTGCCCCCCTCCCCTTGATCTCTCCTTTGCCTCTGGCACGAGCCGCTCACTTGTTCCACTCTCAGCGCCCACCAGGAGCCATACGTGGTGCTGGAGGTGGGATACTCTGGTGTCCGGAAGACAGCGCTGCCCATGAGACCCCGGGTGTCAGTCCAGGACTCTGCCTTGCGCAATGGCAATTTCTCCCTGCAAATCAATCCGGTCCGGAGCGAGGACGCCGGGCTGTATGAGGCACTAGTGGCGTATGACACAGGGGTCCAGAGCTGCCAGGTGGAGCTGGGGGTAATTACAGGTAGGAGAAGATGGAAACCCTGGAGAATCTTGATTTTAGGTCCATGGAGGCTGTAATGGTGGGATGGGGTGGGTATGCAGTATTTGCCAGGGCAGGTTAGAGTATGGGCAGCAGCCTCCCGAAAGTGCACAGCTTCCTGCTGTCTGCTCTGGAGATATGGCTGCCCAGGGAACAACGGTAGGACAGGAGGGGCACACGGGGATGGTTTGGTAGTGCCCCCATGATCACGGCTTCCCCTCCCTCCCCTCCCTTTCTTTTTGTGGCAGTAACCATCAGTCCATCCAGCCCTGTGGTAGAAAATGAGCCACTCCTGTTGAGCTGCAATTCTAGCCACCGGGCCAGCCTTGTGGAGACATGCTGGTTCCACAACGGGCGCCCGGTCCCCACCTCCAGAACCTTCTGCTCTTTGCATGGGGCTCTCTCCATCCTCCGGCCAGCCATGAGCGATGCGGGCTCCTGGCGCTGCCAGCTCAGATACTCCGATAATGAGATCATTTCTGCCACGTACAACCTTCAAATTCTAGGTGAGCTTGGCCTCTGCATTGCTACTCCAGCATCCCCAAGTTGCTGCCTTTGATGTGACTGACCAACCCCAGTGTCTCCAGCTCCCCAGCTCCCACCCTGTCCTCACTTCCCAGGCTTGTCACCTCCCTGCAGAGCTCTTTCCAGCCACAGCCCCACGTTGTCCTCTCTCTTTGGCTCAGGTTTTGATGGCCCAACCGACCCTGTTGTCTATGCTGCAGCTGGGTCTGCAGCTGATCTACCGTGCACCTTGAGGTACCATCCCAGTGCCTTTGGGATCAATGTGGTGACAGCCCACTGGAGCCGCCTTGCAGGAGGACACTTGCAAGACCCGGTCATCTCTCAGAATCTGAGCAGCAGATGCTTCCCCCTGCATCTCCCTGCGGTGGGGCCAGGTGATGCAGGGCAGTACCACTGTGCTGTCGCTGTTGGCAGAAAGACAATCAGCAGGGATGTAACCTTGGCAGTGGTTACAGGTGAGAAGAGAGACAGGGAGATGCATCACCCCTCTGGGGTCCCCCTCCGCTTGCAGATAAACCTCCCCGCACATAAAGTGCAGTGAGCGTGGGTTGCTCTTGCTCATACGTTCTCACCCCGGAGCAGGAAAAAAGGTGCAATTCAGGGCATTGCACTGCACTGGGCTCTGCTGAAAGCAGGGGGTTTCTCAGGTAACTTGATTATTTTCTGTAAGATTGAGGAAGACAAAGAAAATAAATTAGAGGAAGTAATAAAGGAGCGGTATATTAGAAGAAGGAGGGATGGGGAAGAGATGTGGACCTGCCTCCAGTCTTTCCTGAGGATAGTTTTTTCCTTTGCTGCAGTCACCCCGAGCATCCAAGGACCGGTTTCTGAGGGGTATCGCTTGCTACTCATCTGCAGCCTCACACACCCTCGGGGACATGAACGTTTCCAATGGAAGCACCTCGACTCAGCCCCCACTAACAGCAAGCTGGCTGTGGCCATCTCTCATAACCTGGAGGAGCACAGGTCCCAGACGGGTCCTACCTTGGAAATACCCCGGGTGTCACAAAAGGATATGGGCACATGGGAATGCAGTGTATATGGCCCAGAAGGCAGACTGGCAGCAGTGCAGTACGAGCTGCAGATCACAGGTACTGTCCCCCATGAACCTGTAACCGATCCCTTCTTGCCACCCTGTTCTATGTCCTGGTGTCCTTTCCTCTCTCAGACTCACCCCTTCCCTCTCCCCTTTGATTGCTTGGATCCTATTGTGTTATCATCCTGTCTTTGCTTTCACCAGTTCCTCCTGTTTCTCCTTCCAGTTCCCTGCACCCTTTGACAGTTTGCCTCTCTTTGTGCAGTCCCAACCCCAGCCCCAGAGTAAAATCAACCTCCCCCTCCTTCCTAACTGTTGTTCCTCCTCACAGGTGCCCAGGTCTCCAGCCCTCCCACCATCTTCAGTGGGCAGGTTACTTTTGGGCTTACGGTCACCCTCTTTCTCCTGCTTACAGTCTGTGTTCTGGCTCTGGCCCTACAAAGAAGGGTAAGTGTCCATCACCCCATTTCTGTTAGTTTTCCTGTACCAACATCCTTTGTTTGATGTTCCTCTGGGTACTCTAGAGACAGCAGTGAAATGTCTCAGGGACACAGCAGCCAGAGGAAGAATGGGGTTCGGGCAGCCTGATGAAGGTGTCAGGGACATGTAGTGAAAGCTGTACCCTGGGCATCGGCAGGTCTGGCGAACCATGGCATTTGTTCGGGGGCAGGTCAGATACTTCAGAGAAGGGGTAAAACCTCCTAGCAGACAATCACATCCCAGCCTTGAAAAGCTTCTAATTTATTCTTGCAGAGATCAAGCCACGCTGTAACAGAGGAAGGTTAATTTCCAGGCTTTTGTAGGTGTCCTCTTTCTTATCCCTTATCTGGATGCTTTGATGTAGCCTGAGTCTCCTGTTCCGTATAAATGCCTGCTGGTCCCCAGACACCAATCTCGATGCAGGTCTGTTGTTGCTGCCTCAGCCCTCACACCTCGGCTGCTTCTGTCAACCTACTGCCCTTCATTTGCGCAGCTTGTTCCAGTATCTTGTCTTCTGAAAACGCTGCCTCACCTTTATCCTCCCAAAGATCAGGCCAGGACTGATCCCACCCCAACATGTCATTGGAAAAAAAGAAATGTGCAAAAATGTGAGACCGTTTCTCGGCGGCTTTCACACTGTTTCTCTGCAAATTAATTGCGTGGCAAATTCTTTCTTCAGGGTTTCTCTTTGCTGACAAGGGACTTCATATGTGAGTAGCCTTCCACTCAGCTTCTTGGAAAGGGCCCACAAGGAAAATCCCCTTCTAACACAGAAGGGGCTGGGGGCTCAGAGGGATCTCAGGTCGGGAGAACTTGGCGCTTGCACTGGTAGAAGAGCTGAGTGCCTTCAACCTGCCCTGAGATAAGGGATGTGACAGCATTGATGCAAATCCTTAGCATATCTTGGTAGCTGGACAAGCAAGATGCGCCTTTTTTTAAAAAAAAACCACCATGGGTAGTGCTAGAGAGACTCGTGACTGTTCTCCGTCAACGGCCCCTAATCAGCACTGATGGTGAAGGATAATCTAAGGCAGAGATCTACAGTTTCTGGATGACTCTCGTCTGTGCAAGTCCAGGACAAGATGATCAGAACCGCCCTTTCTGAGCTAAAACCTCAGACAAATAACCCTTTACAGGGTAACTGTAAGCCCTCAGCTAGCAGGAAACAGGGTACTTGAGTGTCCAGCTCTTCTGGTTTAAACAGCTCTTAATCCAGCCGGGATACTTAATGCCACCTCAAAACATTTCCTCACAGCCTTGCTTTCCCAAGTGAGCAAAGCTCCTCTGTTGCAGTAGAGGTCTTCCATCCACTGGTGGTTCTCCTGCCCTTCCCTGCACGGTCTCCCCGGTGAGCTTATCCTCTGTGAGAGTGGAGATGAGGTGCCTTAAGCAAAGATACTAATTCTTCTCTTGTTCTCTCCCTCTCTCTGCTGGCACTCTCTGAGATTACATTTGCTCTTCTTGCATTGGTTGAACACTGGCTGTTCACTGGTGTCTCTTTATGGGCTATTGCCCACACATTAGGAATTCCTGTTCTGATCCCCTGAGCGTACCAACATGTGGTTGATACTGTTGCATTTCATTCATGCTGTCATTCAGTTCACCTTTCCATTCTCCTAAAATATCTGGGTCTCAGGTGACATTTTCATCCTCTTTCTTCTAAATGAGGCTTCTCAGTTTTATCAGCTGCACAACCCATTAGCACTTTCACACTCCCTGTGCCATTAATGATTGGTCCCACAGCTGATCTTTGAAGACTTGTGCTTATCATTTCTCTACAGCCTGGCAGAAACCTGTCAGCAAAATCCCAGTCCCTTCCTCCTAGCTGAGATCACACCTACCATGCCATTCTTTTACTAATCTCATCTTTCCAGTTGTATTGATTGCCTGTGTGTCACCATATACTTTACTGTTATCAGGAGCCCTGAGATGTACCTCTTTGCCATTGTCTACAAAGTCACTTGTTAAAGCAGTATGTGAAAGTGGTTCTGCCTTTAATTGGTTCTTATCTCATTTTGCCTGAACCTTCATGCCTTCAACTATGCTCTCTGAAAAGGTGGTGTAAAATCTGGCATACCGTTGAACCTGACAATGGCGTGACCCCTGCCCGGATCATTCTTTGCTCTCTCTTAGGCATGTCCTGTCTTTCTTATTCCTTATGCCCATGACACCACAGAGAGTAGCGTTCAGCCAGCCTTCCCCGGAAACTATGTGTCTCAGAGAGTGGGACTGGGGCTTCTCCCTAGCTCTAAGGAGGGAATGGAAGCCTTGTGGTTGCAAGCAGTAAGACAATGTCTTCCAGGGCAGGGAGAAGCCCAGAGTTGTGCCATTCAGTCTCCCTTCCATGCCTGATATTACTCCTTTCTTCCCTTTCAGGCACGGCCTCCTGTCTTCCCAGCGCTGGAAGGGTTGGTTGCAGTCACTGTGCCAAAGAAGGAGATGGAGGAGAACCAGAAAGAGAAGATCCAGCAAACTGAGTGCTGATGGGAGCAGGAACACCAGGCCCAGTCTGCATGGGAGGATGAAACTCTGTGTGCCATGCTGCAGAGAGATGGGCACCATGCAGACCTCTCAAGAGGGCCTTAGGGATGGCATGAACATAGCAGGAGGCCGCGCGAGCGCTGTACTTGCAGAGAGGCTGAAAGCTGCATACCAGGGCAAGACAACACTCACCACTGCAGTATGGTGGCAGGTACCACAGATGCTTTGGAGCTACTGGAAGTATTTGAGCCAGTAGTTATTGCTGGCTTCAGTGCCACTTCTCTCTCCCACCCCTTGACCCTCCTTCATGGCCTCTCTCACAGCCTTTCACTGGTGGGACACTTGAACATGGGAGATGGCTGGAACCCAGCTCCTCTGCAGCCCGACGGCGTTTTCTCCCCTTTGCCCACTTTCTTCTCCCTTTCCCCACGCTGCCCTGCTCTTGCGCTCATTCAGTGGGAGAGGGGACCCCACAGAGGACTGCACATGTTGCACATTTTGAGTGTTTTATTTTACTAAAAATCCATTTTAGAACCTAAAATAAATCTGTCTGACAAAAAAACCTCCGGCCCCTGCGTGTGCTTGTGGATGATCGCGCCTATTGGCAGTGCCGGGTGTATCTCTGTCTGTGCGTGAAGCAGCTTCTAAAGACTTTGCTGCCGTCTCTTTCTCTTTCAGTTCTGTTTTACTGAAGTTGCCTGTTCATTTCTGACATGTTGCCAGCGGGAAAGGGGAAATTAAATGCCACTGGAGAAGAAAGAATCACAGGTTCCGTCTCTCCTTTCTGCTGTGCTTCAGAGCCTTTTTTCTTTCTCCTGTCTGGCTGCCCCTGTTCACTCATTCATTTATTCCCTTAGTCCTCGCCTTTTTCTGACAGATCTTCAGTTGATGGCAGGGCTCTCTGTCACTGTCCTCTAGCTAAGGACATGCTTCCTTATGTAAGCCTGAGTCCGCCAGGTCCCCACGACCCTCAATGGGTTTAGGTTCCACTTAGAGAAGTCTCTTCACCTCCCTTCTGAACAGCCATGGAGGACTCTGGTACTGCTCTTGAACAGTCATTGCATGCCACCCCAGAAGAAAGCCTCACTAGTACAGAGAGTCACACACGTAGCTTCTCACCTATGGGTCACTGGGCTGTGGGCTGCTCAAGGATGCAGTGGTACAAAAAGGAAACTCTCAGTGTTTAGGAAGAGAGATTCTCTTGACTCAAGCAGAGGCTTCTACTACCAGGCCAGCTTTTCATTAATTCAGCAGACACACACAGAGGTGTTCTTGCTCTTCCCACAAAGAACTTCAGGCGCACAGGTAATTAATGGACTCTGGGATGCTGCGACTGCAGGTAGTGGAGTAGCACCTAAAAAATGCCAACTCGTCCACTCTGGGGAGCGTGTCTGGACTCCATAGCTCTGTAGCTGCTCAGCTAGCCATGTATTTTACTGTGAACGATACCCATTTCTCCACTACCTCCTAGAGAAAGGCAAGCAGAGGTGCCAGGTAGACCTGTTTGCTTCAACTATCTCATGCAGTTTCAGGGTGACACTGAAACAGAGATCCCATAACAAAAGACAGTCCAGCCTGATTCCAGGAATCTTCCTAGGCAAATAATAATGCTGCAATTTTCTCAGGTTGGGGTGGTCTGTCCAGCTCGGTTTCCTCTCTCTGCCAGATGCTTTGGAGACAAGAGAAGAGGTAGGTTAGCAAAGAGGTAGCATTAGAGAGAGAAGAGGTGGCGTTAAGGGGCCATCCAATATTCAGCAGGACCACATCATATCCCCTCAGTGCCCAACGGCGGTTTTCTCTCTCTTTTCATACACAATGGGATGCTCTCTCCTCCTGTATTTAATACTTTTAGCATTGCCTGTTACCAGCCTGGATGTTCTCATTGCTCAGATGTGTACCCGATCTCTCTTTAAACCTGACTGTTTTATTGTACTCTCTCACTTTCTCTGGCAATCAGTACTCAGGTCTGCTTATTCACTGTGTGAAAATGGTTCCTCTATCAGTTTTGAATTCAAAGCTTCCCACTTTCATCATCTGTTTTCTTTTCTTGTGTCACAAAGGCTGGAAGAAGAGGGACTCCCAATCTATCGTTTCTCAGACGGTCATTATCCTACAGCCTTTTATCACATCCCTTTTTTTCTTATTTCCCCAACCCCTCCTGACTCATTGCCCTTCAGGTAAAAATCCAAGATTTTGGGGACTTTCTCCCTGACAGTTTGATCAGGCCCATCTCTATGCAAAGCCAACTCTCCTCGGTTCCTTCGCTCTGGAAGAGGAGGCAGAAGCCCAGTGGGGGAGCAGGGCTGGTTTACATGGGGGTGCGGGGCCTTTCTCTTCCTTGCTTACATCATGCCCTTCATAGCTCCTGACGTCTCATCTGCTCTTCTGACTGTTGCTCCCCACTGAACAGCATTGAGCTTGTACCAAGCTTTTCACTGTGTCCTCAGTGAAGCGCCTGCCGTGATGCCTGGGGCTCTTGCCTGACCTGGCATAGTTAGAGTAAGCCAAAGCCTAGAAGTGTTTATGCAGTTTGCATTTTTTCCCTCCAGCTACATGACTTTGGGAACAGTGATGCTGAATTTCTTTTGCCTTCCTATTGCTGATGAGCACAGCTTTCTTACGTGTCTCCAAAGCTCTTGTCATTCTCTCATCTCCTGACAAATTTAAACAACTCTGTGTCATCTACATACTTGGCCTTCTTGCTGCTTGCCTCCTTGAACGCTAGTAACTCTTGTCTTAATTCAGGTACTTTTGGGCCTCACTGTTGCCTCCGATGACAACTGGCAGCGTAATCCTCCTCCTCGCTTCCTGCCCCACAGCCAGTCTCAGGCGCGCAGCAGAGCTGTCCCACTCGCCCCACACGGAGGCGGAATCCATTGCCCTGGTTACCCCTGCAGCTCCCAGGGGGCAAGGAGAAGGTGTGAGCTGTTTGAAGATGCAAAGCGCAAGCTGAGCACTGGATTATTTGCTGTAACACGGGTACTCTTGCTTCATGACTCTTCACCAAGGGCTGGTGATACCCGGACCCAGTTTAACCAGAGACACTCAGGCAATCACGTACGGTTACACTGCCAGACCTGGGTATGCAATAGGCACCTCTGCAATCACTGCAATGCCTGTACTTGGTCCTGAAACTTTGTAATAGAGAGGACAATGGTGGCTGAGGTGCATAATCTGCGTAAGTTAGGGTGACACCGTCTACAAAGGCTACAAGGCCTCAGACATGCTTGCACATAAATACAAATTCCACCAGCTCTGGGGAACTGAGAATGGTATCTAAAGCTCCACAGATGTTGCAACCTTGCTCTTCTAACCAGTAGAGCACTTCACGCCCGTAAGCATTACTGACAAAATACAGGCCAAGTGACAAGCGTGGCCATTGAGCTGCTGTTTTGTTTGACAGACCTCAAGGAAAAATGCTCAAAAGTCAGCCGCCACCAGTGCAGAAGTAACTGTCTATGGCCACAGGAAGCTCTACATCCCAAATGCTGCGGGATAAAGAATGGATCAGTGTAACACAAGGAAGCAGGAAAATATTTCAGAACACCGAGGGAATCGGGATGGCACAAGACAAATCAGGACAGCTGAAGTAGAAGGACTGAAGGTCTGTGCAGTAAAGCAAAGAAATCTGGAAAACCGTCCCAAGTAGAGTCACTAAGTAGAGTGGTACCTAAAGCAAACTTCATACGAAGGAAGGAGACCTGTTGCTTTTCCACAAGGATGCAGCTACAGGTGCAAAAATTAGATAAGTATTTTCAATGAACCAGACACAGAAAGCTTGAGAAAAATACAGGAAACCCAGTGTATTCCCTTTTGGCAAAGGGGAGCAGTAAAGGAAGGCAAAGAAAGTACTATGCATATGAATTCCTTTGCATGTTACTCCTCCAAAAGGAATGGGAAGAGGATCTTCAATCCCAAATTAATCTTTTTTTGTAAGACACACCAGCACTATCGGGAAAAAATCAATCCTAGGTCCAAGTGTTCTGCATCCAAGACTTCTGAGGGATTTCAAATGAGAGGCTAAATAAGTGCTATTGAATAGTGTAAGCTGACAAGCAACTAGAAACAACACATCTGTTGGGATCTTGGTATATTCTGCACAGACTTTTAAAAATAATAATAAAAAATTAGAACTAGATCTCAAATTATCTAGGACACTAGGGCACACTGAGTTTTGCATCTGCTTTTCAATTTGGTGGGAACAATATCAGCACCCACTCTGCAAAAATAACCCCCCATGCCTCACCACTTTGCCTGGATTTCTTCAACACTTTGGTGCAGTAGTGATTAAAACCAAAATCATTTTGCCTTCCAAAGTTTCCCTCAAACCAAGCTCCTTGCAGGAATGCTGTTGCTGTAGGTGCCACCCATGGAGACCCAAGGCATCTTGGACAGCCATTAGACAGGTGTTGGCTCTATCACAGAATCATAGAATCATCTAGGTTGGAAGGGACCTTAGGAGTCATCGAGTTCAACCGTTAACCTCACACTGCCAAAACCACCGCTAAACCGCATCCCTAAGCACCGTGACTACCCCGTCTTTTAAATACCTCCAGGGATGGCGTTTCAACCACTTCCCTGGGCATGTTCAAGAGCTCCTACTCCTAGGTTTCCATCTTGCTGGCCTGCCGGTTTGATGCAACTCACTCTAGCTCTTAAAGGCTGTCGATAACGGTGTACCTTTGAAACGGCTGTCCCTCCCACCTGAAGGGACGGGGTTTCGAGCTAAGAGGACATAGGACACTCCCTGTGCCTAGGAAAGACAGCAGGAGGCGATGCACAAGGGCAGCTTTTGGAAGGACTTGTTATTTCTCATTAATATCGAGGTGTCTCACATTGTTCTTCTTTTACAAACACTGGGACCTCAGCCGGGCCCCTCCAATCAGGCACTCCCCAGGCCTTCGAAAGCTCACCTCCGGATGCTCCGAAGGGTTGCCCTGCCCGGTGGCGGAGCCGTATCCCTCCATCAGCCGCATCTCACCGACGGAGGGCTGTCCCGGGTGGGCGAGGGGCGTGTGTGTGCTCCTTCCTCCTCTCCCTCCCCGGCATAAAGCTCTTTCTCTCCTTGGCTCGGGTTTCTGCCGCCATCTAGTGTCCACGCACGACGGGCATTTCCCGCCCACCCGAGCTTGTGCTCTCGGGTACATCCATCATTTGTTCCTTTTGTGCTGTTGAACGCCCGTGACTCAGCTCTCCCGTGACCGGTTAGTCCGCCCGGCTCCGTCCTCTCCCTTCGCTTTCAGCTGAGGAAGTTACCGCAAAACCTCCTGTAATTACCGCTCAAGAGGCAGAACCTTACACAGCCTGTGCTGTTCAAATTGCATCTCCCTTTTATGCTCTGAGCCTCGAGCTGCTTCCGGTGTGATATTCCGGACCCTCTCTGTACCGACCGAAACCCCTCCACCAGCTGCGCATCATAACCAATATTGTCACTAACTTCTCCCCCTCCCATTTGCCAAGGTCATTACCAGTAAGATAGGAAGTAATACCCGTCCCAGACAGTTCCTTAGAACCCACCTCCCCACCCCCGGCCACCTCTCTCCTGCCTGTTGCGCTTCTGACACATATTTAACGGCGGCTCGGTTTTGTTTGGGCTCACTTTAGTCCCCGTCACTTTTGGTGACACACTTTTGCAGTTGGTCATTCTTGGGATCATCCCCCTCCGCCAGTGCTCCTGAGCAGTCTCTACCTCCCCAACACATCTGGCTACTCTTTCCCCATCGGACTTCTCACCCCCACCTAAAACACAGGGGACCTCTTGCCCAGGAAGAACACCTCTGGAGATTTCCTAATTATCCACTGTGACCAGCAAATGAACATTCATGATATCTGCTCAGAGAGCCTTCTCTTCCCAATTTAAGCTTCTGCAGAGAGGTTTCAAGCTCCTGCAGAGAGGGGTCTCCTCCCAGCACAGGCTAGGAACCTTCCTCCTTTCTGAGGTACATAGGTGGGCTGGGGCAAATCACCAGGCTGGTTTTTTTTCTAGCTCTCCACATCTAACGTCAGAAATGCTCCTTCACAACCTCGACAGGTGGCAGCTATTCTGCTGTTGCAAAGAGACAGATCCAGGCCTTTGAAGTGGCTGACATTCGGGTGCCTGAAGATACAGTTTTCATGCTGTTCAACACTTGGCCTTCCTTCTCTCCAATACTGCTGAGAAATCACTAATTTTCCAATACATCTGGCTATCCTTTACCCATCAGAGTTCACAGGCACTGACTTGCAGGGAACTTGGTTTTAAGGAGACCATCTCTAGAGGTTTCTTGACTTTCCTCTGGAGTCAATGAAAGGTTCTTCTCAATATTTGATTTCTGGCACCTTTTTTTTCCCCCTTTTTGACACTTTCTCCTGGAGACTTTGTGTGCCTGCAGACTGTGGCCTTCACCCAGAAGACCTGGCAGACTCCTCTCTCCACAGAGACCTACAACAATCTGTTACTCGCCAGCCCCAGTTTGCAAAAATATTGCTGGTGATGGGATTGGGGCAAAGAAAGCCAGCATGGGGTGGGTGAGAAATGTCACTGCAGGGGAGAAAACAGGCAAAAATGACAGCCATGAATTTGGTGGGAGGTGGGTAGGAATGGCAGGGGGAGGTGGGGAGCAGTGTGCAATGTTCAGGATCTTCTCACTCTGGCACAGGGTCATTGTATGATGCTGGATAAGCCCCACTTTCCCCACGGGTGCAGTACAGGAACTGTCCCAGAGAGGTGACAACCAGGCTCACATGGAATTTAAAAACCAGTTAAATATTTATGAGAAATATTACATTCAGAAGAGAGACTGGCTGGCTATTATTATTCATCCCTCCTGGATTCTGATGTTTAATTAATGCTTGCAAAGTGCTTTGAGATGCTTGGATGAAAGTGATCCAAACGCGTCACCACACGCTGTGACCCTCAGTCCCAGAGGTACCTGTTCACCACACAGCTGTAGCAGCTCTGAGAGATGAGACTCCCTCCGGAATCTTTCCTCTGGGGTGAGAATGGGTCTGAGTGGGAGACAAGCCGCAGTTTTGCCACCTCAGACCCACAGCTCTGCTTTCCTTGCAACTCTACGGCAAGTTCAAGTGCGTTTTAGAAGCTTTGCCCCTTCAGGGAATGCTATTTCTGGTAAGTATTTGCAGTGACATAAACCTACTGTTTAAAAACAAGCCAGTATTTCTGTGTTACAGCACGCTGGGGAGACAAAATGCAAGCCAGAATCCATGCAAACTGAAGCATCAGCTCAATGACCCAGAGTCCCAAACCCCAAGACATCAAAGTGTTAAAATCCCAACCTGACTTTTCTCAGCGCAGTTTTTCCCGGGACAGCCCCTCTAAGGCAGCCAGGGACCAGAAGGGACATTTCTATTTGTAGGCATGTGAGAGCATTTTGAAGATACTGGTGTGACATCACAGGCTCTAGCAGGAGATCTGTGTCTCAGAACAGGGCTTTCACAGGATCTGAACACTTCCACCCATGTCATCCCATATCACCCAGTCCCGTAGCCCGTATCCCATACTAGGAAGTTTCTTTCTCACACAGGTTTTCTGGCTCTTTCCCTGTGATGGGATGGATTCATAGTTCTCCAAAGACACAACCAATAGACCAGCTGTTGCACTTGAGGCCTGATCAGCACTGTTCCGTTCATTCCTGGCAGCACATTATGAACCTCGTTGCTGTGTCTGTCTGTCCCTGCTCCTCCAAAGCCTGGGTGCAACTTGCACCCCCATCCTCCAGACAAAGGGGCAAGTGACTGCCAGGAGTAGAGTGGGTGGCACAGAGATGAAATCTCAGCCATGTCTGGGGCTTGGTGGGTTTCCGCCGTCTTGGCTGAGGCTGGGATTTAGAGAGAGAGAGAATAAATGTGGGTGGAAAACCACAAAAGCCCCCTCCTCCACCCTACACAGAAGGGAAACAGCTGAGATTCAGTAGCACTACAGTTTACCTAAGAGCAAACTTGCATTGGGCTTGCATGGCAAGGTTTTGGTAGCAGAGGGGCTGCATGGGTGGCTTCTGTGAGATTTGAGCAGGAGCTGGGCCCATGTCAGTCAGAGCCGTGTCTGACCAGCCCCAAAACAAATGCACTGCAGTCCAAAGCTGAACCAATCAGCGATGCTGATGGTACCTCTGTGATAATATATTTAAGAAAGGGTAAAAACCACTGCAGAGCAGCTGTGAGAGAGAAGAGTGAGAAAAGTGTGAAAAAACCCAGCCCTGCAGACAGCAATGTCAGTGAAGAAAGAGAGGGAGGACATGCTCCATCCAGGCACTGGATCAGAAGTTTCTGTGCAGCCCCTGGAGAAGACCACAATGATGCAGGTTGTCCCCCTGCAGCCCATGGAGGTCCACATTGGCGCAGATATTACCCTGGAGAGTCTGCATTGGAGCAGGCTCCTGGCAGGAGCTGTGGCTCATGGAGAGGAGCTCACACTGGAGCAAGTTTTCTGGCAGGAGCTGTGGGCCAGGGAAGACCCATGCTGGAGCAGTCCATCCCTGAAGGACAGCATCCCATGGAGAGGACCCATGCTGGAGTAGTTAGAATCATCAAATCGTAGAATAGCCCAAGTTGGACAGGACCTCAAAAGATCATCTGATCCAGCCTCTCATGGGAAAGGGGCCCTAGATGGTATTATATGGCACTTTGTCCAATTGCTTCTTCAAAGCCTCCAGCAATGTGAACTCTACCATATCCTTGGGGAGGTTGTTCCAATGAATTATTGTTCTCACTGTAAAAAATGTGTTTCTTAGGTCGAGATGAACATGAAGAACTGCAGCCCGTGAGAAGGATCCACATTGGAACACTTCATGAAGGAGCAGGGGATCAGCACATCCCCCGCTACCAGCTCCCCTCTGACACTCTGGTTGTGACTTCACAGTCAGGTGTGAAGATAAGCCCAAGAAGAAAAGTGGGGTGGCGGAAGGTATTTTTAGTTTTGTTTTTATTTTTCACTATCCTACTATTTTTAATTGTCCATAAATTAATTAATCTTTCCCCAGGCCAAGCTTGTTTCGTCCATGATGGTAACTGGTGAATGATTTCCCTGTCCTTATCTTGATCCATAAGGTTTTTTTCATCTTATCTTCTTCCCCTGCCTTACTGAGGAGGGGCAGTGAGAGAGCAGCTGGGTGGGCAGCTGGTGGACAGCCAAGGTCAACCCACCACCTCTGTAAAGAAAATATCCTCTCATCTCACCCCAAATCTCAGCCATACTCCACAGATAGGTTCCCCTACCATACCATCGGGAGTTCTCTCTTCTTCCATTATTACCCCTGTTCAACCGCTGGGGTTAGGTCCATGGCCCACTGCTCAGATGTGCCTCTGCTTAGTGGTGATGCAGGAGACAGGCTAGGAAATAGAAGTTGTCTTGCTCTTACAGAGTATCAGAGGTGCAGCCTAGGTCTGGATCTGCTCAGCTAACATGTTAATTTGTGAGCTTTCTTTGTCAGTAGAACAGAACCGGTTTCCAACCATTCACTTTTAAGTTTCAGCCCCGTCACGGCCTCTCATCAGCTGCCATATGGCCAATAGGCTCTCTCTGTTTTACACACTCATTCTCCCCAGGCACTGCAGTACATTGCCTTCCGTTATGGTCTCCATTTCTGTTCACACCCAGAATTGAGGTCACATGCATTTGGAAAATCGCCATCTACCTAGAGAAGTTGGTGGATATCAGCAGAACCCAGACTGGCAGTAAGACCTTGCTGACGCTCTGGCTGGAGAGGAGGAGACATCAAGGCCAACGCCTGTTGAGCTGCTTTCTGAACATCAACTTCATTCTTCTTTTGTTTCAGCAGTAGCTGGGTGAGATCAATTACTGCAGGTGACAAACAGAAGGAGACAGAAAGATAGAGGCAGAGAAGGAGTTAAAAAGAGGTAAGGAAAGAAACTTTCTTTCTTTCTTTCTTTCTCTGAGAAAAGAGGCCAATCTGTTTTCATTTTTTTTAATGTTACAAACTTTACTATTTCACACAAGTTGCTGTTTCGGCACGGCTGGATTGGTTTTGCCCCACTTAAAGGTCTGATGTAAAACCAACTTGAACCTTTGACTTGATAATACTTGTGGCTGTGCAATTCTCCAAGGCCTTTTAGTTTTAACTAAATGTGTTTGTCTCCCTGGATTTTTCCTGAAATGGGAGCTACAAAAACCTTAAACTGCCTTGGAGCCCAGGGATCTCACAGATCTTTCAAATCTGTGTACAGGGAAAAATGTCAAATATGAGGGCCTGTCACTGATGACCATATATCCCCTAGGGTCAGAAATGCACTGGAGAGCAGCCCTCCACCAGCTGCCACTTGCTATCACCTTCTCCATGTGCCCTCCAGGAAGGAGAACGTTATTCTAAAAAAAGCCAGAAAAATAAGAAGATTCTGGTCTCTAGCTAACTAGGGATGTCTGTTTTCATCTATATGTGCTGAGACTGGAGGGGTCTGTTCTGCTAATCCAGGCTGACTGTCTCACTGCCTGACACCGACTGCTGATGCAGCCCAATCCACTACCTTAGGGCTGAGCGAGCAGTGTTTCTTGGATAAAGAGGGATCATTTTTATCTAAGGACACCAGAAGAAACTTGCCTTACCCTTCCACGGGCTACTGCACTGCTGAAAATGGGAGTTTCATTTCTGGTTGAATTTTTCAACTTTCAGGTGGTATATCCTACTCAGCTTTCATCAGCTACCTCAGATATTTCTCTACATGGCGCGTTAAGGTTGAGCTCAGGTTACTACTTAATGTTCTCCACTATAAACTGAACAGTCCTCTTAAATCAATTCACAGACTTTTACTTTATCCTCCCCAGCGTTTTACAAACATGGCTGCCAAAGCTGCCTTGCAATACAGCAGGGCTTGTCTCATCTAAACTGAGCATCTGTCCCTTTCCCGCTCGCGGTTCTTGGGCACCCAAGGACTCTGTCCACACGATCTGCCACAGCCTTGCGTGGGGATCCCTTATTCACTGGGGAAAATTGAGGAGGGGTGTCTCCTGGGCTCCCTAGATGTAACCGAGGCATTTTTGCTCTGGATAGGCGGGTATATGACATCTTGCCTTGCTGACCTTGTCATCAATATATATACAGCCCTGTCTGGGCTGCGCATCAAGTATGCTGCATGGTAAGATCTCACTGTCCCCACTTTGGCAGCCATGTTAATGATACCTGAACATCATCCCATGCATTCACATGCGTTGGGAGGGTGATGGAGGACCTGCCTTCTGAGGGCATCTCAGTGCCTTTACTGCTTATAGCCCACAGTGCCTTTAGAAAGTCACCCCTGGGCTGCAGGTGCAAACTGCATGAGGAAAGGCTGTTTGTGGGTCCAAAAAGAGGAGGGTTAGGAGGAAAGAAGGGGGTTAAGAGGAAGGGGGAAAGCTCAGACAGCAAGTGCTGACATGCCTGTGAGACAAAGGCAGGTCTTGGTGTCCTCTTAGGATGCTGGAGAGGCTACAGGCTGCAGGGATCCACCTGGGCTGTGGAGATGCAGCCACTTCTGGTCTCCAGATGGGTCCAGGCCATGGGGACTTCAGGGCTGAAAAGAGTTCGGCTGGTGCTGAGACAGTGGCCTCCTGATGGTGGGACCTCTCTCTGGGGGAGATTGGGCAGTCTCATCCGCCAGGCCCCGTGGCCACGTCCCTGGTAGCTCCATCTCACAGCAGCTCTCAAGTCTGGTCGCCACTTTCAGACAAAAGGCCAGAAGCGCCTGAGGGGAAATCAGGGCAAAATTGGCCAGTCTGGAGTGGGGACAGTGGGGCCCATGACATGGACTTCACTGCTATTGTCTCTTTGCTCTCTGATGGCTAATTTTGTTGCATTTCATGGAATGGCTAGAGTTGGAAGGGACCTTAAAGATCAATCAAGTTCCAACCTCCTGCCGTGGGCAAGGACATCTTTCACTAGACCAGGTTGCTCAAAGCCCCATCCAACACCTCCAGGGATGGTCTCTTACCCTGCTGCTGCTCGCATATGTTTGCTTTTACATTAATTATTAATTTCAAAGAAACAACTACTGCATAAAACAGCCAGATTAGTGGTGAAACAGAAAAAAAAAAAAAAAAAGGCAAAACAACAACAACAAAAAAAAAGAGCTAGATCCTCTGTAGCCCAGAGCCCTGCAACCAAGCCAAACTGATGTGCAGGGACAGGAGGCAGCTGCCTCCCTCAGCTCTGGCCTGGCAGCCATGGCCAGGGGAAGGGCAGCCCAGCGGCGGTAGAGGCTGAGGTGGGGAGGCATCAGCGGGCGGATGGCTGGGAGGCCTCCCCCTCCGGCCCTGGCAGAGCGAGCTGCTGCCACCAGATCAAAAAGCGCAGCCACAAGCAAGGGTGAGAGAAGAAAACAAGAAAACCGCACAGCATGAAAGAGGCACAGGAGTGCACGGAGAGGAGGAGATGGCCCGCTCTGCATCAGAGGCGGTTTCTGAGTTTTGGGGTTGTGCTTTTTGGGGGTTGTTTGGTTGGGTTTTTTTTGTTTTTTTTTTTTTTTTCTTATTTATTATTATTTCAGTTTCCTCCTGTGTCATGCTGGTGCCAGCCTCCAGGAGAGCTCTCTGCAGCCATTGCCCACTGGGGCTCAGTGCTGGAAGGAGCGATGGTCTGCCGGACTCTCTCCCAAGCAGATGTTCTCCAGGCCAGACCTGGTCCTGCAGGCATCATCCCCCAGACTGCTCACTGCCTCAGCTCTCCTCTTCCTATCCCTCAGAGAGGCAGGGATTATTAAAAGAAGTCAAGGAGGAAATTAAACCAGTTTAATAAGAGGGGGAAGCTAAAATGAAATGGAAATCAATGTTCACTTGGGACGGAGCCCTGCTCCTCTGTCGCTAGATGTGCTAATAAATCAAGTATGCTTGGACTGTTTCTGGCACAGAGGCCAACTGGCATGAGATGGTCTGGGCTATTAAACTCACTTAACCTCTAAAATGAACTGGCCACATGCCAGCCACCTAATGGGAGTGGTCCCTGGCCCCCGCTAACACCCAAATGCATCCCAGGAGTTGCTCGGGAGAGTAAGAGTTGTCCTGGGCCAAAAATGTGTCAGGAAATGTTCTAGCGATTTAACAGGACTGATGAGTGTGTTCCAGTGCCTGGGGACATTCCCTGACACCACTTAATTTATGAGTACCACCATAGGATACAGCCAGGCTGCCTGTAAGGAGGCTGCAGGTCTGCTACAGGCATCTGCTAATGAGAGCAACTTGCTCAGTTAACATAGCAGAGCCTTGCTTGCCGAGATCTGTAAACTCCAGAGTAGCACTGCCTGTGATCTGAGCTGGAGGGATACAGAAGGAGATAGAAAGACAGGGGGAAAATAGGAAGTGGCATGCATGAGAAGTGAGAGATAAACAGGGGGGGAGAAAGTGTATTAAAGAAATTCTAGCTGAAGGCAACCCATTTTCCCCATGGACTTGTAACTTGTAGGTGGTAAACATTGTATTGTACAGATCTGACACAAATACAAAGATTAGTGTGAATGAAGTAGGAATGCAGAACGCGTGAAACTTCAAGAAGAAATGGAAAAACAAAGGTGCATCAATCTGCATCTACCAAGCAGCAGAAGGTTAGCAGTTCACCAGTCCCACGGTGCTCTGGTTGTGTGGTTTTACTCAGTAACCAGGTAGCAAGAAGGTGAAGGAAAAACGAAAGCCGTAAGATGACAGGAAAATAGAGATTCCCAGCCAAAACAAAATGATGGGGTGTGACTCAGCAATTTCATTAATTTTTACCTGTTCCATTACCTTCAGGTTTTACATAAAGTTTAATGCCTTAAAATATTTGAAACACAGCATTGACCCGGTTAATTTGTAGATACCGCTCAGTGGGGGCTGACTTTTCCTGCTGCTCCCGCTGGGACAGGTGACACCAGTGTTCACAGCGGGGACGAGGTTTCTCCTGTCGTCTCAGGAACAGATCTTACCCAGGGCCCTATGCCAGTTCTCAGTTACAGATATTTCTTGGGAGCGAGATGCATACAGATGCCTTGGAGGTGCCCCTTTCTTTATTCTGTAGCGTCGCCCAGCAAACTGCTTGATCACTGCTACTGCGTCTTGCTAGAATTGGTCTCCAATCACACGCGCTGGCTCTTCTGTTTTGCTGTTTTCACACAAAACAGCTCGTGTAGATATTCCCTGGGGATGGGATGGGTTTTTAGCCGTGCACAAGGCAAGCCACAAATCTTCTCTGACTGTGCCTTTGCCATCTATGTCTCTTCTGATGGTGCACATGGCTTCTGCCTAGCTCTTGCGCCTGTTTTTCATACGTGTACCTCTGTCTAGATGTCAGATTGTCAGTTAGGCTGATCTGATTGCCCTGTAGACGTAATGCTGACGTTTCCATCTACTCTTTGATGGTTTCATGTGCTCTGATAATTTAAATTAATTTCAATATTAAATTATCCACTAACAGAATATATTAAATATTGCATACAGTACATATAAATATTGTAAAAAATTATTTTTGTATTTCTTTTGAGTTCAATCCCATTATGACTCCAGCCTTCAGTCTATCAAGCTATCTGTGAAGGGAGGTTTCTTCTATCAGCTACTGCTGAGTGACCTTCCCACCAGTTATACTACTGACTTTCTAAAAAACAGTGTGAATGTTTCTGTTAGGAATCCAGAACTCCTTGGGCTTGGATCTGTCCTCCGTGTCCCCACTACTTACCAGTTCTGCTTCTGATATTTGACTTTCTGCATTGGTAGCATCCATAGTGTTTTCCCATACTCTGTTAAAACAGGACTTGGTTTGTTCAGCTTGCTTCCCACTGCTTGTCCAGACAGTGCTTTGTGACCTTCTGTCTGACCCTTCACTTGAGAAGTTTCTGTGTTTCGAGTGTGCTTCAGCCCACACAATATGCTTATCTATGTTTGTTGGATTCTCCCCAGCCTTTTTTTGAAACGTTCTTACTTTATATGTCAGCATTAAAAATTAAACCAGGTTCTGGTTTAGTTTAAATGAAGTCTCTCTTGCTTTAGAGGAAGCACACGCTATCTGTACAATCCCCCCATGCTCCCCAAGTTCTCTGGTTCCTGATGACCCCATTTCCCCTTTCTTAACACTACTTTCTCTGTCATGCGTTGTAACTCTACCGGTCTGCTTCATCCTACGTGTGTTTCTAGAAGCATTTACAGCTTTGAACTTCCTGCCTTACATGTTAAGCTATGCCCTTAAAACCTTTTGTGACATGTCTGTATCCTGTCAGTGTTTGCACAACAACCCTCAGCTCCCCTTCACAAACCTGGCATCCTCCAGCCTTTGCCTCATCCCAAACACCGCTGTGCTTGGAGGTGGGATGCTTCTGAGCTGCCCCAGTGCCTCATCAGGTGGATCCCTGGCACCTTCAGCTTCCCCTCTTACTCAGCCACCTTGGCTGCAAGAAGCCCCTCAGAGGTCTCTGTCTGAGGGTTGGTGGATGCCTGCCATGGACAAGCAAGCGAAAAGGTCTGCCCCCAGGGCCTCTTGGCATGGGAAGCGCCTGTTTTCGGAGAGGTGGAGTCACCTCACTGTTTTCTGCTTGCTTCCCAGACTGGTTAACCTCCTTGTCTTCCTTTTTGTGATACGTGCCTTTGTTTAGAGCTTGGTAGTCTCCTTGCACCAGCAGACATAGTCTCCTTCACCTTGTCAGCCCACCCAGCTGCAGCTGATACCAGCACTTGGTCTCTGCTGCAGTCACATACTTCATCTAATTTGATAACTCACCTTAATGTGACAGTTAGCTCCCAGTTCTCAGTTAAGGTTCTGTTACCATCAATGCAACTTCGTCTTTTTGACTTCATTCCTCTCTTTTCCCCAGACTTTTGATTACATAGTCCTAGGAATTCAAGCAAATCTTTCCAACAACACCAGACTTGGTGGTTATTGAGATTTTTAAGGTAGAGAAATAAACAGACAAAAAACAAACTAAGGTAAAATATTAACAAAAGCCTAAAGATGGCCTTAATAGAATAGAATCCCGAAATTGCACAGAAAAATTTAGATGGCAAAGGACCTCTGGAGGTCTCCAGTCCAACCTCCTGCTCACAGCTAGTCTGACTCTAAAACTACAACACATTGCTCAGGGATCCTCTGCACATCTCCAAGGGTAGAGATTGCCTGGCATCTCTTGGCATCTATTCCCATGCTAAATCACCTTCAGTGGGAGGAAATTTTTCCTTATATCTAGTCAGGGGTTTCCTGCTGCAACCTGTGGCTGCTGCTTTGCGTTCCTCTCCAGTGCTACCTCTGAGAAGAATGCGGCTCCTTATCCTAGGTAATATCCTTTAGTTAGAAGGAGACTGAAAAAAGATCCCACCTTGGCTCTCTTCTCCTGCCAAACCAAGCTTTCTGACTCTTCCTGTATATCACGTGCTCCAGTCTTTCACTGTCCCTCCCAGAAGACCTCCATTGGACTCTGTCCCATTTGTTGGCACCCGTCTTGTACTCAGGGCCCAAAACTGGATCCTCTATTCTAGATGAGACCTCAGGTCTGCCAAATAGGGGAAAATAATTACTTCCCTTATCCTGCTGGCTGTGCCCTTGTTAGCACAGCCCTGTATGTATTTAGCCTCAATTGCTGCAAGAGCGATGATAACCCACCGAGAGAGGTAAAAAAATGCACAGAACTTTTGGCAGTATAAACACCTGCAGTCCAGTGAATGCCAGAAACCTAGGGATGAGTGAAATAAAACATTTAACACCCAACTCTAGAGGGAACACTGCAGCTGGATTCTTTGCTGAAACATAGGGCTCGGGTGACTTTGCCAACGAGTTTCCACTTGGCTGCACTGAAGGATGGTGGGTACTGACTGGGAACATGGGCCCCATCCAGTGAGGTCTGAAAATCAACCGTTATTAACAGAGCATTTGGGTCTTCCAGGATAGCATCTCTTGGCAGCAACAGCATTTCCAGCCCTGCGGTCCACAGCAGGGAGGAGCGTTCCTGCAGCGATGGAGTCATGCGGCACGGTGGTGAGCAGCACGCTTGCCATCTTCTTGGTCCTGCACCTGGGTGAGTCCTCAGCTTCAAGAAGCTTCCCAGTTCCTACAGCCTTTCTGACTTTTGGGGTGTCTTTAGGCTCCTTCTGATCTGCCATATAATATACCGCACATGGCTTAGAGCAGGCTCATTCCAGTGACAGCTAAGTTTTTGTCTGGCCCACCTGCACTGCCCAACAGCCCCCTGGGAGGCCGTGCAGTGGAGATTAGGACAGAGGAGCTAGAAGCTGAGGGGCTCCCTACATCCGTACCCTGTTATTTCAGAGGCAGCATGGGCAGCTCAAGCCCTGGGACTCAGGCTGTTCCCCACCTGCCTGCCGAAACTGGGGTGTCTGAAGCGTCACCAGGTTTGGGGTGCTGCCCCATAGAGATGCAGGAGTGAGTGCATAAGGGTGGTAGCACGTCAGTGTGTGACTCACACAATGTTGCCATGAAAGTACAAGACCACCAGGCGGGGAAGGCATTGTGCAATTCAGAGATGAGGTTCACAAAAATTGTATGAATATGAAGAAATGCTTGATGAGGGACTTGTCCTTTGGGCAGAGCCATTTCCTGAGCCACAAACAGCCCAGATCCTGCACACTGAGGACAGAGTGGAAGATAATTCCCTCTGCACTCCCTCCTGCTGCCTAGGCAGAAACTTGTGTGTTTCCCATCACAGATTTGCCTTTACAAATGTGATGCTACCTGTTTGCTCAGTTCGCTTGCTAATGTTGTAAGATTAGGTGGACTTTAAGTGCTCATTTACCAAGGAAGGAATAAGGTTCAACTTTAATCTCAATATTCTCAGATACTGGGCTTTCATTCCTCTGGTTGCAGAGGAAAGCTTGGAAATGTTTTACACACCTTAGCAGCAAAACCAAAGTGAAAGATACCAGCTCTTATTAATATTTTAAGACAAGTGCACCATTTTCTGCAGTCACATGTGTGATTGTTGAAAACCTGCATTGGTGATGCTGCAGATTACCCATGCTCTTGGAGGCATATGTAACTTGTGGAAAGCACTCCATTAAACTCACATAAACATTTCATTTTGCATTTCTGTGGCTCTCTGCACTAGGGTCACCTGGGGGATTTGCAGGTTAGGCATCTCTGAGAACTTAACACCAGTGAGGCAGAAGACCACAACCCTCTTATTCCCAGTTGTACCTCTGGCAACTCCGCCTCCTTCCTAGGGTCTCCTGCAGAAACTGTCTTCACAGTGAAGGAAAGGAAGTGGTTCTTCCAAGACACTATTCCTAATGTTTCTTCAGCCTTACACATCCTACTTCTTTTACTGTCACACAGCCCTCATCCCAAGAACAGGAACCTGGCATTAGACCAGCCCTCTTCTTTCTTTTTTAATTTGTCCTTCATTTGCCTGGACTTTAAGTCTAGCTCCATGCAAAAATTGGAAGAAAGGGCTGAGCATATTTGCCAGTGCTGTCTCAGGTATTGACTGGGGAGCAAAGGAGGGCAGGTGTGTGCTGTTCTGCCTTTGCTACCAGTGGAATAACTACATCCTGTCCAGTGGAAAAAGGTTGTTTCGGTAAATCTGTTGACATCTCAAAATTGTAAATGATGGTGAAACCACCACAACCACTGGCATTTTCCCTGTTTCTGAATGTACATGAAACAGAATAACCACCGGCTGGGTAAAGAGCCCAAAGTGGAGGGGAGGGAAGTGATGGAGTTGAAAAGGAATTGATTGCTGAGACAAAGGTGTGAAAACTTCAGAAACTGAGAATAATCTTCCCAGTATCTGGAAAACAGAGGAGAAACATCTGCATCTTTCTGGAGGGAAGGGAACCATCCTCTGAGCCACCCTTCAGAAAGTGAATGTATGTCGGTATTGACTTTCAGGTCTGATCCCCATTATGGGTCAGAAAATAGAACCGCCACAGATTGGGATCGCAGGCCAGAGGGTGAACCTGAAGTGCAAAGGCATATCTCCTGACTCAGGTGTGACCTGGAAGTATGTTAACTCTGTCATAAGGATGTATACAACTAACCATTTGAAAGGTAAGGCTTCCAATTCATCACCCCTTCTCCTCAGTATACGGCTGAGAAACCTCTTTCCTCCTAACCATGCTTATTGTTTCAAAAGGCAAAGCTCCCATGAGCGAACGATCTGAAATCATCCCCAGTAGCAAAGATCTGAACGTGTATGACCTAAAGCTCTCTGATGCTGGCATCTACACCTGTGAATATGGCTCTCAAACAGTCAGTATCTTACTGCATATCTTTGAATGTGAGTGATAAGAGGTCTTTTATCCATGAGGAGGTGAGGGGAGAGGAGATGAGGAGACTGTAGATCTTGGAGAGACATCTCTCCTGGGATTCTTTATCCAGCTGCCATTTCTTTTGGCCTGGGCTATCATAATTAATTTCTCCTACATCTCCAGGGCACAAAGTTTGCCATATTCTTTTTACTGTGACATTCACCCTTCTCTCACAGTATGAGGAGTTGACTTACTGGCTGCTCTCTTTCTCTTTACAGTGACAATTTCTTCAGGTGGGCACTTTCTGCCAAATGAAGTGCCCCAGCTGACTTTAATGCAAAATTCGTTGCATTCCCTACCCAAGCTCAACATCACAGTGTTTAACAGCATGAATAACTTAATAAGACCAAAAGTCTTACAAGACAACGCCCCTGGAAAATACATACTGGAATTAAAGAAACTGGAGGCTACGGACAGTGGGACCTGGACGTGTCATGTCCATTCAGTCTCTCCATCAATTAATCATAACATCGCCTTTGATGTGAAGGTATTAGGTATGCAACAACAAAAATGCAACTCACATACAGGCTCAGGAACCACTTCTCCCTCCTTTTACTTCCCAGCATCCCAAGCAATTGTGCCCCCGGGGTCAATCTCCCAGGGCTTCCAACACTGCAGCTTGGGGATTGCTCTGCTGCCTCCGCTCTGTCCCACACTTGCTCCCATTTTTCTCTCCAGGCTTGCCCTAAAAGATCTCCCTCTCCCTGGGGTCTGTTCTTCTCAGCTCTGGTGAGCTTGGGAGCTTCAGCTCTTTGAATCTATCATTAGACACTAATTGTTTATGTGCCCTAGGGTATCTCATGGCTTTTCTCCAAGTCCTCTTTCAACTGAGCACAGTATGTATTTCTCCAGATCAAGGGTGGACATGGGGAAGAGTAGCCATGGATTTCCCTGTCTCTGTATTCCTTGTCTCTTCTGAATTCAGGCTTTCAGAATGCAGACTCAGAAAGAAAATATGCAACTGTTGATAGCACTGTCATCTTGTCATGGCGTCTGAACTTCCGGAAGATAATATGGAAAAAAGGTTTCAAGGGAGAACTGAAATTGAAACAGGAAAATGCAACCACTCATGAGCTACTTGATTTCAATGTCACAACACAGGGAGAGAAGCATGAGACCCCAAAAACCAGCTACTTTTGGTTTGAGATACCTGAAAAGAAACCTGAAAGCAACATAGAAGTGAAACTGTCCAAAGTCAGCTTCAACCATTCTGGGAAGTACCAGTGTCAGCTGGCATACAACAGAAGACACACACAGAGCACGATTGAGCTGGTGGTGATGAAAGGTGAGAAAAAGAGAAATGGATCAAGAGATGAAGAACTGCAGAAATATGGAAGCCACAAGAGTATGAATGGACCCCTCTTCTCATCCTCTCACTCACATGTCCTTTTCTTACCTTCACAGTCTCAGCTAACCCTGTTGGGCCACTCCCCAGAGGGGCCAAGATGACCCTGATCTGCCAGGTCTCTAGCCCACTCCCACCCAACGCCCACTTGCGCTGGGAACGCGTGAATGGGACTCAGGCGGACATTAGGAAGTCAAAGCAGAATGAAGCAAAAGTGGAGGTGAATGTCAGTGCTGCAGGTCTGTGGAACTGTCACCTCATAGAAGACAACGACATGAAGATCAGCCTTAATTACTGCGTGGGTATGGAAATTAGTGTAACGTGCCTGCCTCCACTCAAAAGCCTTAAAATTATTTTTCTATCTGTCACTGAATACTTTTCTTCTTCCGCAGAGGAAGCTCCTGTTTGGATTAGCTATGTGGTAATTGGAACAAGTATTGCAGGCAGCATGCTGCTGTTTGGCCTAGTGTGCCTGTGCATCGTCAGTGGTACAAGCTGGCAACGCAGAAGGGTGAGTGCCCTGGTCCCTGTGAAAGGTGAAGAGATGACCAGTCTCCCCAAACCATAGGAGGAGTCTGATTTTTTGTCTGGGTGCAGGGCAGAACAGATAAAGGGTCAGCCCTTAGACTCAAAGTAAATCGTAAGAGGTGGACAGTCTGCAGATGTCAGACTACTACTACTACCACCACCACTTCAGACTGGTAGTATTATTTATCAATTAACAATTTAACGATTAAAAATTTAACAATCAACCAATCATTATATAACTCTTCTTTCCTGGCAGCAACGGGCAAGAAGAATGGCACAAGCAAGACAATACTTGCTGGAAAACAAGACTTGTCAGTGTCAACAGTAAGTGGCAATGAGGGCAGCTGGAGTGGGAAAAGATTCTGTTTTCAAGACAGGGGAGCTTGATGGTCAAGCAGGGAAAAATGGAACTTGAGCCTGCTTAGTGCTACAGTACAGCTGCATTTCATCGTTTTCAGCTTGTACTCATGCTAAGCCATGTTTAAGAGTTATGAGCTATATTTAATGAATTTCCTGTCATGATCCAAACCCATGGTAGCACCATGCTGGGAAACTTCTGAGCAGAGAGTTTTTGTTTTAATTACCATGATGTTGAAGAGGAGTTGGCCAAACCCAAGCAGGAGCTCCAGAGCTCTTTGATGGGTTCCACAGTGGATCTGGGACCTAGATTATTGAGGTTGTGGAGGTAGTAGAAGACACACAACCAGGCTCAAGGATTAAACCTAGATTTTAAAAATCCATAATGTCCATAATGTGATTCTAGCACAGTGCTGGACTGCAATTTGTGAAAACTGCCAATAACTTCTTGGGAGCAAGGAAAAAGAGGAGAAAACTACAGCACTCTGTGAACCATGCCCTCTCCTAAAGGCCTTGGGTGATATGAAATACACCATCATGTCCTGGCCCTTTTCATGGCAGCAAGGGTTTCTCAGCAGAATAGCTGCCTTTTCCCAAGTCTTTAAGCTTATTATGATATCGGGCATTATAGCAGCTGGGAGGAAACACTGGAAGCTATCACTGGAAGTGGAGAGCTAGGATGATGCACGAACTAGTTCAATGAATGCATAGGTACGGAGCTGTACTTCTGCTTCATTTTCACTGCTGACAGTGGCAAATTGTGGTAGTTTTACTTATTTTATTTTTCACTGGCACTGAGAACTCAGTGAGAATGTCTATTCACAAACGTTACTTCATGGCTGGGATGGATACGCAGTGAGGAGTTGGGTAGCGCAACGTGTGTCAAAGAACTCACCTTGTTTTCACCTCCTTTTTATCAAGGTTTAAAAATAATCCCCATAAGGAGAGGACAAAGCCCATACAACTGCACCAAAAACTAAACAAATCTCTGCAATACAAGCGCTGATACAGTCGTTCTTTAACTCTCTTTGCCAAGTAAGCAGCTCGGTGTAACTGAAACCTAAACCACAGCCGTGTGGATGCACAAGTAACTGTTTGCAGCCTGGGCTACAGGGGCAAGCACTCATTCTCTACAATAAGCAAAAAAACAAGGGGGGGTTGGCTGGCCCTGAGGTAACTGAGCGGAGCCTTTCGCCTCTACAGCGCTGCTACTCACGTAACACTTTTCTCTTGCAGCCGACTGAATAAGTAGGATTGCGGCAGTGGAGTCAGAAGGACTGATGAAGTCTCTGCCGGCACCTAAACACCTGCCAGCCCATAGTGCTCTGTGAATCCATCTCCCTTTCTCCTCTTCTTTATTCCTTCATCATTCCCCCAGCCTACTGCTGCAGGGGGATGTTGTCTGGCTAGGAGCCAATGGACAAGACAAGAAACCCTTAAGGGTGAAGACTGATCCTCAATTCTGTAATGAGAGATACTGAATAGAATATATACATACACACACACACACACATATATGCTTGTATTTTGCTCATGCTTCTTTTATCTGCCTGAGTTACAATAAATTACTTTGGAGCTTTTTTTTTTTTTTGCAAGCTAGCCTAATGTTTTTTTCTAAGTCACTCTCATCTGGTTCAAATCCACATTTCTCCCTTTCCTGCTAGGAGGTAGAATCCTGATTCTCACTATCTCTCACCTCCCTGGCTGCCATGAGCCTTTCTTGACACACCAGCCCTCTGCTCTCCATGAAACCTGTCCATCCTCATTTGCCTTTCCTGGGCAGTCTGAGCCGTGCAGTGTCCCCCAGCCCCATCCCTCAGCCTGCAATCGTCCCCTCTCCCACAACAAACCAACACACGAGTGAAAACACGACAAGCAACCGGCTAATTCAGGACTAATTCTGTCAGGAAGGCAGTTCAGGATACCAGCAGCTTCTGGAAATCAGAGCCTGAAGAAGATGGGGATGTTGATCTAGAAGGTAAGTTTGGGAAGGGAGGGGATGACAAAGTCATTTCCTAGGAGAACAAACCAGCCTTGGACTGTGCAAGCCTGAAGAGTGCAGAGAAGAGATGCTTGTGAGAAACCCACTGAAAATGGCTCCTTGTTGCCTCAAGGAGATGGGAAGAGGGAGTAAAAAGCCCAGGACATTTAGGATGAAAGTAAAAGCATGTTGCAGAGATGCCAGAATGTCCTGAAAGAAAAATGCTGTTAAAATATGTACACAGAAGCCTTGTGTTTATAGAAGTTATTCTACTGTCTGCTAGCGGTAGTTCAAAAAGGCCTTGAGGACCTACAGCTGCCACTGGCTGCGCTCCAGGCCTGTTCGCCTGCGCTGGGCTTGCTGGGGAGAAGCAGAGAGGGGCTCTGAGCTGTGGGAAGGGCTCCCCGTGGAGGAGGAGACACCCACCACCACCCCCACCACCCCTCGCCTCTGCAGGATCCCCAGTGCTGGAGGAGGGGGTTTCTCTGTAGCAGTCACACCAGCAACTCACCGTTGTTAAGGGTGAAAAGACAGCTGGCAACAACGGCAGAGACAACACCTGTGAGATGGGGGAAATCTTCTCCCCTCAACACACACACAACCCCGTCTCACCCCTGGAGTGGGGACGCAGCCCCAGGCAGCTGTGGCAGCAGGTGTGGGCCACCATCCTCCTCAAACGAACAGGAACGATGAAGGCTAATGCCATTTTCCTTCCCATAGCTTGTGCTTGTGCACACAAAGCTCCACTAATTTTGGAAAAGCCTTGGTCCATATCCCAGTGCATGCAGTCACTCCTCTTGCTCCTGTCCTGTCACGTCCCAGAACTGCCAGTGTAACCTGGGGGCCGGCTGAGGCCCATCAGTCTGTTAAAAAAGGCATCATCAGGGCTTAAGGAGAGGTCAGTTTTGGGAGTTATATGGAGGAAAATGAGCACAGGGTCAGTGGTGGTTGATATCATGATCACGACAAAGTGCTTGGCATAGTCCCCTCAACCAAAACCAACCTCTGCTCTTGCAGCCCAGATCTTTCTCCTTAAATTACCCAAGTTTGCTCCTATTTCCACTCACACAGGTGTCCAGAGCAGAGGGATTATTCTGCACCACCAGATACCTGGGTGGAACATGCAGCATGCTGGGTGAGCATCCATCATGAGCTCCTCCGGCACTGCAGCTATCTCCAGCAGTTCAGGTGCTCACCACCCGAGGCTCTGGCAGCTCAACCAACCACTTCTGTACCTAAAAACACAAGCCTTGACTTTTTTTTTCAGCAAGAGGATCAGCCTGGGGGTGCAGGACCCTTAGCTCAGCAACCCCAGTTCTGCTTCCTTCCAAGGACTGGAAAAGGCACACTGTGTCCCCACAAGCGACCAAAGCCTGTGTCCCCATTCACAGCTGGGACTAACATATGAAGCGTGGTGAGGCTTACAGCTCCACCATCAATACAGGAGGTTCCTCCACCTGTTTCCAGGTGACCTGGATGGCGTTACAGCAGACCTGACGGTGCCACTGGGATGCCTGTAAATGCACAGCTGGGTCCACAGATGCACAGCTTCCAGTTCCCCCATCTGGATTGGTGTAACAAGAATGATAAGCCTTCCACAATGCTGCATACTTCCTCAGTAGGTCTCCTGATCTCTCCCTACTCTACTTGAAACTCACCTCTAAGTGTAAACTACTCTAGGCTCCGAGCTCATAAATCTCCTTTTTTTGGCAGCTCTCCTGTCTGTATCTTTTCATATGATGACCTTCTTTTTTCCCTAGATGCCCAGACTACCCTGACTGAGAGAAAAGTCATCCACAGAGCAAGTCCTAGATGGGCTGTGCTTTCCATCTGAGTGTAACTCTAAAAGCTTCAGTGTGCGCTTCAAGGCAGTATGGAGGTGGAGGTTCAGACCAGATAAGAACAAGCTTGCACAAAACAAAAGACAGAGATGAGAAGCCAGATGTCCCTATCAGATCACTTTTGTGTGGTCCCTTCCTTGTGGCATCCCAGGGCTATACAGGCTGTGTTGCATGTATCCTGATCCTCCTTCTCAGGGGGAGACATCTCCCTTTGTACTGTGGAGAGAGGGTTTATCTACACTGAGCAATGGAATAATTCCTCTGCGTGATGCAAACCACAGTGACATGCAACTCCACAAAGCAGCAAACACAATGACAGACACATTTTATCCCATCGTGACAGCTCATCAGAGTAGCCTCGAGATGATGGCAGGACTCAGAAGGACATACATGGCAATACTTACGAAATTACAACACCAGCAAGAGCTCTGGGCAGTGATGTGGAAACATCACAGAAAGTGAGAGTTTAGAAATAAACTGAAAAGTGCTGGTTTTCCCTAATGTGTCGGTCTTTCTGATACTACTGTTCCCCACGTTTCCGGGCTGCACAAGGGAAAAAGCACATCCTTTGGAGTCACCTACAATGCATGGTCCCCTCTCAGGACCCGCACACCTGCTTGCTCCAGCGGTGGAAGGGCCTTAGACACAGCCGAGGCTACACTGCCCTGTCCAGTTCTCCTGAACCAGAAAAGCAGGGGCTGAAATAACCTCAGCCCATAGCCCTACCTCCCGGAGCCCCTCCTGCTTCCCAGTTTATTTCTGCCCTCTGAGTGCAACGGGAGGCGGTGATTCGGTGGATGCTGTCAGCCTGGATCTGCCGAGGCAGTCCATGTGACTCATGCTCCCCGCGGGCTCTGCAGCGGAGCACTCACGTCCCTCAGCCTTCAGAGCCAAATGACCCTGTGTGTTTCTTCGCATGTTCCCAAGGTCTAGAAGGGAGGAAGCTGTGCACTTCAGCCTCTTCTAATTTTTATTTATCTCAGGGGGGGAGAGAAAAAAATAACAGTTTTCAGCATCCATTTGAGTGTCTCATCAGCCTAATGCAGCTGCAGAGATAGAGTAGCTTCTATCTGCCCTTCTGGGAGGTGAGGGTGGAGTAGAAGTACCTTGCAGATGCTCAGCTCTGGATTAGTTCCTTTCTGAGAGTATTCTCAAGTGTGTGCTCCCTAGAAGGGATCCCAGGGTTCGTTGGCACACTCACATCTGAGAAACACCCCCAAAACATAACGGGCTGCCTTTGCCTTATGCATGTCAACATCCTTCCCCGTCATCCCCCCTGAAGAAGTCCTTGGCTCTCCTCCTGTTCGTTTTCTAACCAGCTTGGCTGAGCCTTAGAGGTGCTTCCAGATTTGGAGAATTAAAGAACAGCAGAATAAGAGGTGATGGCAGAGACTGCCTCACTGGCAAGGAATCAAAAGGCAAGAGAGGAGAAACCCCAGCTCCTCAATGCTTCGGCACCAGCTTGCTGGTGTCCAAACACCTGTTTCAGGCTCTTGTGCTGGGAAGTCCCTCCTTTGAGCTTGTCCATGTGCTGTGTGGAGGCAAGGTCCTGGAGCTGAACAGCACTAACACTGACTCTGGCTCCTGAGGGGCCACCACACCAGCTGAGAGCCAGAAAGCTTCCCTGGCACAGACCAGCTGCTTCCAGCACGTCAGCGGCACTCCTGAAATCCCAGCCTATTTTTGAATTAAAAAAAAAAAGATTGTTCTGGTCTTGAGAAACCTCAGAAATAGCTAGGCAAGCTAGGGGAACAGGTAGTAAAAAAAAAAAGTCGCAATTCTGTGTTACAAATCCAAAGAAAATAAATCATTCATCCCAGATTAATGATTCAAGAGCTCCTAATTATTCTTTCTGTGTATGAGAACAAACAAGTAAGTGTTTGGTAATTTTGGAAAGTGGTGCAATTAAATTCTGAAGTGACATCTTTATATCCTTTACAGATTGGAACTCACTATGCTGGGATATCAGTGAGGCCACAAGGACAGGAGGGATAAAAAAGGGGTCAGTAACATACAGAGAAGAACACTCAAATCATTACATCGGGTGGGTAGGGGTGTGGGAGGAAGCAGGAGGATATATATACCTCTGCTAAATGGCATGCAGCTTCATAACAACTGTGCATTTGACAAGCCTACCCTGGTACTTCCTTTTCTCAAGGAAAATATCATATACAAATATTTATGTAACTGGCAAAGGAAAAAAATCTTTCAGAAGGTGCCCAGCTGTGTGAGGAAAAACATTCAGCTGTAAACGAGCATCCACAAGTTCGAATCCCAGTTTTTACATTGTAAACCCTTCATATTTCTGTGTAGCTCGTGACCAGCATTAGTCGTCTGTCCCCTGATGTGAGCTATTATCACTTGCCCATTTTGCAGATGAATTATCCGAGAAATCTCACTAAATCTTTCCGTATGGTGCCAGAAATAGAATCTAAGGTTTGGATATGACAAATCTACATTGCAGTCACTGTCTTTTCTGCGGGAATATGCTACCATATCTGCTTGGCTGGATTCTTGTTAGCCATTAACCACACCCTGCTCAAAGAGCCAGGAAGGATGCCAGAAAACCTGTTAGCAAGCACACCAGTGTAGCCTCACAAGAGGCTGTGCGAGCCATGTTGGGGCTCAAAGGATGGATTTAGTTGCATCCATGATCTGGGAGAAATATGTGTGAAACCTCCCATGGTCACTGCCAAAATCCTGAGTAAGAGAGTCCTGAGTAAGTGTGAACTATCAAAGCTCTATGAAGTGAATTTGGCTGTTCTGTCCACGAACATGCTTTTATGATTCTGGTGTTTGTTTCTTGGTTAATGAGCTCTGTTCCTTTAAGAATCCAGGGCACCTCTGGGAAGAGCATTTCCCTGGACCTGCAGAGCTCCTGTCCAGAAATAACTGATATTTATGCAATGAACTTTTCCAGAAAGTACTTCTTACGCTGATGTTGTTACAGTAGTGTTTCTTTGGGCCTGGATGCCTTAGGATATTCAAGTGAGTTACTGAGCCTTTAGACAAGATCAAGCCTGGCTCTGTAGGAATTACTAATCACTAGTTCTGTGAATCCCTCAAGGATTCCGGGGCGGGGAGGGATCAGGGGTCCTCACTTTTAGCTTGGACTTCCTAGATGCACAGGGAACCTTGCTCCATGGGGCTTCAGGATTTCCAGATCTGAGCATTGGTGTTCTTTTGCCTGTGCACCATCGATGTACAGCGCATAAGTAGTTGTGACCCACCTCTTATCAAAACCAGTGAAACCAGGTGTCTGGAAATCCTAGGCAAATAAAGAAAGTCTTTGAAATCCATTTAGATGAGATAGACGGACAAGCATCTGCTTGGGAGTATGACAGCCCCAGGGTAAATGCTCTTCTTCCCACAGAGTTCATTCCTCTTCACAGTAAATCTTCAATCCTGTGCTTTCATTCAAACTAAGAACCCAGACACATTTGCAAACACAAGAAGCTGCTTTGAGATAGGAGTACACGTCCTCATGCAGCTCTGCTCACCAATCTCTGTCAGGTGTAGCCCAAGCCATCAAGAGATGCTGGGCTGCAGAACATCCCTACCTAAGTGGAACTGAGGCAGGCAGGCAGCACAGAAAGTGCCGGAAGCTTGGTTTGCTGTTTCCCTGAGATAACAAGAGGATTTATTCACCCACGCAATCAGGCTAACAACTCACACTAAGGAGACTCAACTTCTGAATCAGAAGAGGATGGTAATGTGGAAGTTATCACACTAAGTATTTCATCCAAATGACACAACTGGAGCTACACAATGTTTACATTTGTGGATACAGACCTTCTCACTTCGAGGCATAAACCTCCTGCAAATTATAGGAGCTGAAAAGAAATTATTGAGGGGGGTCATAGTTGTCCCTTCATAAGTCTCTGGCTCCTGCCATTGCTGGACTGATCACTGAGATGAAACACCTCGGGGTTGTTTCACCATGGCAGTTCCTACCATGCCAAAGAATAGCCAGCATCACTGCCACTTGCCTTCCTCAAAAATATCTCTTAACACCTACCTGACACAATGCCAAATCTATTCTAGTGGTTCCTGAATCTACACACTGACTCTAAAAAAACCAGTGCAATGCAAACAGATATTGTATTCGCGATAAGCTCTTTTATACCTCTGGAACTGCCTTTGATGCTGCTTCTGGGCCTAAGAACCAGCAGTACCTCCAGCTTTCTTAATAAGGAGTCTCTCCTTCTGCTGACAGTAGAAACCTCAAATGAAGTTCCTGGCTATCCAAAGGACTTGGGACCATCTCAGACAGTATTTAGAACAATGTGTGAAGTCTGCCCTGGCAGAGTGGATATTAAAGCTGAGCAGACCCTGGATCCATAGGGTCAGGTCCACTTTAGGGTGATGCAGCGGGAGCTTGCAGGTGTTTTCACCTAAATTGTTCATGTTCTCCTGATCCAAACTGATGCTAATGCAGCTGCACCCTAAGTGTCCAGAAAGGTGAACACCCATCCCACCCCAGTTCCAATGGAGGAGTGTAGAGATTTTCGTAGACACCAGTTCTTAAAAGGAACAAGGACAAAGAAGGTGTAGAAAGACAGTAATGGAGGAAGATGAGATGTCTGTTATCTTAACAAAGTCAAGATAGCCTTCACTGATACGACACAGCTGGAGGGGGAGCTTTATCACATGGACACAACCAAACCGTTCCTCTGAGCATTACTCCAGCATTATGTCCTTCCTTCTCTTCCCCCTTCCCTGTTTGTGGGACCACGCTGCTGGCTGGTGATGGAAGAGGCCACCACAGCAGCAGAGCCAACTGCTCACCTCGGGCAGGGGGGGTCGAGTGTACCCTGCCCTCCAAGCACCCCTTGCAGGCCCTTCTCTCTTTGCCTTTCCTCTCATGTCGGCATTTGTTCTCCCGACACCTCTTAGGGTGCCTCCTCATAACCCTCTTTCTTTGGGAATGGGAGCCCGGCACCTTCTTGTCCTGAAACTCGTATTCCCGGGGATGAACAGTCTTGCCCCGTGGGGCAGGAGGGATGCGAACGCGGGGGGTGCGGCCGGGGCCCGGCAGCAGCAGCCTCTGTGGCCGGGCCCTGGCCCAGACCAGCTCCGGGAGCCGCCCGTACCACACGACACTGGCAGCCCCTTCTCCCTGCGCCCGCCAGGACCACCGGGAGGGGCCGGAGCCGGGGCGGTGGCTCCCGCGCCCGTCCGGCCGTCCCGCCCCCTGGCTGCTCGGCCCGGCGGTGCTCCCGCCGCCGTCTCCCCCCCGGCGCTCCCCGCTCCCCGCCCCTCGCCCCTCGCCGTCGCCC
>VXBJ01006300.1:530557-565236 GCA_013400055.1 Nycticryphes semicollaris | reverse complement strand
GGGCTCCGCGGCCCCGGCCCCCGCCCAACCCAGCCCAGCCCCGGCCGCGCCGCTCCCCGACTGCCCGGCGAGGTTAGGGGGCGGCCCGGCCCGGCCTGGCCCCCCGCTGACCCTCCGACCTCCGCGGGGGCCGCTGCCGTGACTGGGCTGGCGGTCGGGGGGCAAAGGGAGGGGGTGGCCAGGGCAGCACCGCAGCTCGGCCTCAGGCCGGCCGCATCCCCCGGCACCCCGGCTTTCTCCGCGCTTCCTTACGATTATTCTGGGTCATCTTCCCCGCGGACCCCCCGCCCTTGCCTTCCCCTGAGTCACCAGCCCCGGGAGTCTGTCCTCTTCCCGCTGGCGGGATGGGGTGGTGGGATGAAGCAGGGGGGCTCTGGCCGGAGAGCAGGGCCAAGTGAGGATGGGTTTCCCCGACCTGGCCATCCCTGCATCAGCTGCGGGGGCTTTCCCATCCCTGGGAGCTGGAGGATCGTGGCTCGGAGCAGAATTGGGCCCCGAAGCCAGCAGAGGCGGGAGGGTGCCTGCCTCATGGAGGGAACAGCGTGGGCCACCAGAACAAGCCGGGTGGGAAGGGTGGCAGAAGGAGATGCTGCAAGGAAATTCGTTCCCCTGGGATTATCAGGGCCGGCGAGTGTTGTAACTGTCTCCAGAGGCCACAGGCCTAACTGCAAGAGTGATGGCACTGGCAGGGAAAAAGATGAGCCAGGGCAGAACGGGGTCATCGCTAATCTGGTCATGACAAATTGCTCCAGGCAGGGAGGAAAGGAAGAAAAGCCTCAGGTGGTTACATAGAGGGTGAGAAAGTATGGAGAAGCCGAAGGAAATGGAGGGGTGGGAAGAGAGCCACTAGCTCAGACTATGGGGGGGGTGACACCGATCCATCCATGGAAAGACTTAAGTTTACATCTGCTCCGGACAAGACATGGAGCAGGCATATACTGTCCTGGAATATACTGCTTGGGCGTCCCCTATAGATGGAAGACAGGAGAGGTGGTTTGAGCTGGTAGGACCAGGGGTCACTGGCAAAGGTGAGTAGCCTCAGGGCTAGGTTATCAGTCTTGTTGGCTGGGTTTGTAACCGTGGGGTCTTTGGAGAGCAGAGCTGCTCTAGCAGAAATGCACCAGGTGAGCGAGGTGTGTGGGGCAAGAGACTTGTGCTTTAAGACTGTGGGATGGCAGGGTATCGCTGGAGCTGTGGCACGCACCCGTGGATGGGATGGGATGGGATGGGATGGGATGGGAGCAGCAGGTTACAGTCCAGAACACTGGCAGAGAAAAGCTGAAGTTCCAAGATTGGCGTAGCTGTGGGAGCTGTATGGCAGGAACGGGGTTGGGGGGATGGGGAGTTGTGTGTCACAGTGGGTGCACGCGGAGGGCAGGACCAGAATGGAGGGAGCGCTGAGAATCACCCCTTCTGTTACAAAAGTGGCATTAGTAGCCCGTTGGGTGCGGAGTCTCAGAGTGGAAGGGGCAGGGAGCGCAGGGTGTCTCAGCAGCACCGGATGGAATTGCTGGGGGCCAGAGTCTGGCCTGAAGTATAACGGGACCGCTGCAAATACAGCTCTTCTGTTCCCTGGAAGACACAGGGAGTGTTCTGCAGAGCCTAAATCATGACAAGGTGTTTGTGTGGGAAAAGAGAGAGAGAGAGAGCGCGAGAGATCTGTGGAGATAGAATGATCTTAAATTACTTTTTCTCTTTTCTCTCTTGTACAGTGAACCTCATGTCCTGAATCTCCAAGGGAACCTTTGAAAAGGATCTTCCCCTCCCTGCCATCTCCTTATTGTTTGCCAGCTCTGCCCTGCGCTGTGCAGGGAAGCTTGAAAGAACAGTCTGAGCCCTGGAGGACAGCAAAAAGGACAATGTAGTGAGGGTGCTGTGAGGCCTTGGGTAGGGGAACCCTCTGAATCTTGTTCACTCTCTGCTGATGGCTCTCTGACTGCCTTGGCAGGAACCTCTACCTGGCCACGAGCGTGGCATTTGGTGAGAGGGAGATTACACACAGTGTATGTGGCTCCCTCACCATTTCTACGGGACTCTTGGCCTGTCTCCTGCCTCTTCTGAAGCTCTTGGCAGCAGGCACCTGCTACTACCAAACTGTTTGGAGTCCCCAGCAGTCCCTGTTTGCGTGTGGCCTTCACCAGTGCCAGCAGAAGGTGGTCCCCGAGACAGAAAGTGCCTGGTGGGCACATGAAGTAAGAAGAGCTTTTTCTTTAGGGGAAGAGTGACGTAGGGGGATGAAATAGATGGGGAGGAAAAAAAAAAAGTGAGCCCAAGCAACTGAGGGAAGAAGCACTGGCAAGCGTTCATGAGAAAGAGAGAGGACAAAGGTGGAAGAGAGAAATAGAAAGAGAAGGGGAAAACCAGGTGAAAAAGTTAGAACGAGGGAAAGAAATATAAGCAAGCAGAAGGGAAAGGGAGGACTGAAAGTGAGACAGAGTTGACGGCTCTTCTGCCTAGCACCTGGTGGCAATGCCTTGAGGAACCCCTCCAGCGTGCGTACACCTCGCATCGCAGCAGCAGATGAGGAGGGACGTGGCTCCCCCAGTGCGGAGTCCCACTGACCCTCTTACAAAATCCCAGCGGCAGGGACAGGATACAGCCTAGCAGGGGTGGCAGCATGGGGGACTCTGAATCAGAGTCCACCTTGCACAACAACTCTCTGTGGTGGCTGGCATGTGGGATGTTAGCCCTGTTGGCCAACTCTTGGATTATCCTCAGCATCACGGCCAAACAGCAGAAACACAAGCCCCTGGAGCTGCTGCTGTGCTTCCTTGCTGGGACCCACATCCTCATGGCAGCAGTTCCCCTCACCACCTATGCCGTGGTGCAGCTGCGGCGCGAGTCCTCCGACTACGACTGGAACGAAAGCATCTGCAAGGTCTTTGTCTCCACATACTACACCCTGGCGCTGGCCACCTGCTTCACAGTGGCCTCCCTTTCCTACCACCGGATGTGGATGGTGAGATGGCCAGTCAACTACCGGCTGAGCAACGCCAAGAAGCAGGCTCTACACGCAGTCATGGGTATCTGGATGGTATCATTCATCCTCTCCACCCTGCCCTCCATCGGCTGGCACAACAACGGCGAGCGCTACTATGCCCGTGGCTGCCAGTTCATTGTCAGCAAGATAGGGCTGGGCTTCGGGGTCTGCTTTAGTCTTCTGCTGCTCGGAGGAATCGTCATGGGCTTGGTGTGCGTGGGTATCACTTTCTACCAGACCCTGTGGGCACACAGAAGACGCCGGCGGTGCCGCCATCAGCGGGCAGAGGAAGCGTCATCCTGCTCTTCATCAGCACACACCACTTTCAATGTGCCGGCCATAGTAGTGGAGGATGTACGAGGCAAAAGGAGGTCTTCACTGGATGGCTCTGAGTCAGCCAAGACCTCCTTGCAGATGACCAACCTCATTAGTGCTATTGTCTTCCTCTATGACACGCTCACTGGGGTGCCCATCTTGGTAAGCAGCAAGTTCTCCCTTTCCCTTCCAAGTCTGCAGTTAAAGTAGATTTCTGTTTCTCTCAAGTTCTAGAGAAGAAACTCTGCCTTCTGTCCACCAGCCACAGAGTTGCCACATCTGAATCTGTGTTATTCTGGGGGCTGGTTTTAAAAGGATGGCAGTAATCCTCTCATCCTTCCGCAGCAGCGTTTTCTTAAGACAAGTCTAAGCTTGGGGGATACACACCACACAGCTAAAACCGCTGTGAAAGTTTTAAGTGGCTGGGGGATACACACCACACAGCTAAAACTGCTGTGAAAGTTTTAAGTGGCTAAGAGGAGAGGAAATTATTCTGCAAACTTCTGTAAAAACAATGAGATTTCTCTTTCTCCAGGTTGCTTCTGGGGAACCGATGCACCAGCTTTAAAAGCTGCTGCAGACAGTTTTCTTTTTCCTTCTACTTGTATGGTTGTTGTCAGCATTCAGGTTTTGGCTGGCTGGCTGATTTTCTGCAAAAATGGAGAGCTGGGGAAGTTCTCAAAGGGAACCATTAAGAGAACAGAGGCTTTGATACAGCTTTTTTTTTTTTTTTTTTTTAAATCCAGTGGCTGTGTCCTTTGCTAACACCTACTTAGCTCCAGCTCATAATGAGCACAGGGAAAAAGGGACCCTTACACCAGGTGTCACATTAGAGGCCTGACAGCTCAGAATATGGTCTGGCAAACCTGGGGCAACACCCCAGGAACAGTTCTTCAAAGGGGCATGGGGTGATGCCTCAACAAATCCTTTGCAGACAGATTAGGTTCTGCTAGAGAACTGACTCCCATTGTCTTTCTCCCTTGATCCCACTTCGATCTTCACTCTTGGCATTGTTTCTCCCCTTTCCTCAAAGGTCGTGAGCTTTTTCAGCCTGCGCTATGATACGGCCCCCACCTGGATGGTCCTGGCTGTGCTCTGGTGCTCCATGGTACAGACCCTGCTGCTCCCCTCCTTCATCTGGTCCTGCGAGCGCTACCGAGCGGATCTCCGCACCGTGTGGGAGCAGTGTGTGGCTATCATGTCTGAGGAAGACGGAGATGATGGTAAGCTCCTCACCACTCCTCAGTCGCCCTTTTTCACTAGTCCCCTCCCCGAAAGACTACAGAGGAAAGAGATGTCTGCGTTGAGAAAATGACCTGAGTAGTTTTGTGGGTGGCTAGGTGGGATTCATGTTATAGTTTGGAGTCAGCAACCATGAGAAAATTTCTTCTGGAGAAGGCCCTTGCACTCATTCACTGCCTTAGGACTCACTGGCATCCAGGAAAAATTAGTGCAACATCCTTCACAATAAAGGCAAGAATAGAGATGATGTGTACAGCTGCCAAACCACAACAAAAGTGACATGCTGCGCCTCGTCCCAACTCGCCGATCCAAAGGTCCAAGTTCTGGCAGTGAGCAATTCAAAAGCACGACAGAAGAAACAGAGCAGTCTCTGAGTGCTTTAGTGATGCTGCAAGCAGAAAGACGAGGTCCTTGTTCAGAGGTGAGCCCTGAGGGCTGCAAGTAAGGTGACACAAGTCAGACAAGCATTAGGATGGCGTCCAGGTGCCCTGATAATGCTCCTCTTCTGGCTGAAAAACGTTGACTGCCTTTCTCCTCTTTGCCAACAGATGGTGTGTGCGATGATTATGGCGACGGCAGGATCTGCAAAGTGAGATTTGATGCGAATGGTGCTGCAGCTGTGAAGCAGGACTCCCGGGACATCAAGCTGCTACCCATGCACCACATGTTGTTGCCCCAGGACAAGGTGCACTACCTGCAGGTGAGCCAAGAGCTAGCAGGGGCAGCCGCACAACCCACTTCCTTCTCTGTCAGCCTCCCACGCTTTTATGGCCTCTTGACTGTCTTCTCTGAGAAAGCCTCAGCTACTCCCCTCCTGTTTTGGCTCTTCAAGCCTTCCATCACCTGCCTCCTTCTCTGTTTTCCAGGTCCCTATCTCCCGGAGAATGTCACATGATGAGACGAACATCTTCTCCGCCCACCGCTCCGCTCCATCCTTCCTACACAAGTGGTCTTCATCTGACGACATCCGCATTCCCACCCCCCGCAAGCCTGGAGGCCCTGGCTTCTTGCCTCCTCAGCTGCATGAATACCAGCACCGCCGGCGGCCCCCAGAAGATGAGCTGACGACCCTACGGCAGTTTTTGGAAGGGGGGCTGATGCCCCGGGGCTCTAGCTCCAGCGCCTGCTTCTTCCGAGATGAGATCACTACGTTCATTGACGAGACGCCTCAACCCACCCCAGCCTGCAGCCCATGGCATTCCCGTATCCCACTCGCATCACGCCGTGATCGCCGCCTCTCCCTTGGCAGCAGAGAGGAGGAGAACGCCGACCGGCCACGGCGCTGCTCCTTGGCTGGCAATGAAGCCTGGCATCTGCAGGACGGAGAGCAGGCGCCGTGTGAAAGGACCCTTGAGGCCTGCGAGGCACAGACCTTCCAGGATCCCAAACTATGAGAGACAGCATCAAACGTTCAGTGCCATCACAATTTTTAAATAAAACTTCAAGTGTTCCCTTTGTCCTGGGACCCGATCACTAATTTGCATTCTCATCTTTCTCGCCAGCAGGCAGGAAACATGGCACCCCACGCTGGTGGGGGAGAAAAAGAAGTGGGACAGACCCGTAGAAGGGAGCGCCGAAGGACAGACGGACAGCCTGTGCCTGCTCTCAGGTTACAAACACACCCACCGCTGTCACCGCCACTTGGCACCCTCGCCAGTCCCGTCCCTTTGTGAACTCCACCCTCGCATCCGCACTGCCCTAAGAGACAAGGCAGGCGCAGAATGGTATTAAAATTCTATATTTGGAGTGTCAATCGTGTGTCTGTTTTTAAAATAATATATTAGTAATAATTTTGTTTCCATAGAAACAAAATGACTGGCCCAATGTTTAATGACGCTTCACAGGCTTCTGGAAGGGAAATGTGTAATGTGAGAGGTTCCTTTCCTCCCTCGCCATCCCGTTCTTGTTGGTCTATCTGGAGGGCAGCAGGTGCTCAGCAGCCCAGGAGAGGGAACGAAGCCTGTACAGGAGTTGTCATGGGAGACTGGGTGAAAAGTTTTCCTGTCCATTTCAGGGAAGGCTTAGGCTGCCTACAGCTAAGCAGGGGTGGCCTCTGCGATTTCTAATATCACTCAGCAAAAGGTGTTGCAATCCCAGGCTTGAAAACAATTATACTCTCTCCGAAAATACCTTGACCCATAACTTTTCATTTCACTGGTGCAAACTGTTGATTCCAGTGTGAACTTTGCATGAAATACGATGGCCCAAACGTCTCACCCAAACAGGAGGGCTGACAGAGCCTGCCAGGGGGAAAGCCCCAACTTGCCCACACAGTCAAAGCTGGGATTGGTGTGGTCTGGAGCAAAACTCTTGGAAGGGAGGTGCAGAGGTAGTGTGTGGGAGGTGAACTTTCTGCACAGCAGAAGTACTTGGTGTAGTGGGTGTAGTTCCAGCTGTGGGCAAGTGTTTGGCTACATTGGGGAAGCTGTTGGAGACAGGTAGCCCTTTGCCTCCTAAGCACTTCTCCACGTGATGGGACTTGCTCTATGAACTGTCAAAGTGTGCCTCGTCCCCGGTGTGGATTCTCATAGATTAACCGTAATCTCTTAGGAGACATCTCATTGGAGGGTGACTGGTACCAAAAGGTGGGATGATGCTGAGGGATGCTTGGTGGACACCTGGATGAAGGACCACCTCAGACAAGGTGCTGGGGCTCTGCTGGCCCAGGCAGGACCGACGCCGGGCTGCTCCAGGCGCCCACGAAGAGGCGGCAGATCTCGGCTGGCCCCCATGGAGACAAGCGGGGATGGCGGGTGGGCGAACCGGACCTTGCTCCCGGCAGCCGCCCTCTTCCCTCTCACCCACCTGGACTCCGAGGTGTCCGCTCGCCAGCCCCGGCCCGGCACCGCCCGCCGGCTGTCCGGCCCGGCCCCCTGGGTGGGCCTACCCGCCCCGGACCCCCTCTCCTCCTCCTCCTACTCGGCGGCTCGGACATGGCTCCCCTCCGCTGCTTTTGCCTCCTCCTCCTCCTCTCCGCCGCCGCAACCAGCGCCACGTCGCCGGGCCGGCTGGTCCCCTACGACCTGCTGTACGCCGACGGGGTGCGGGCCTACTTCGCCCGGGACTGGGGGCGGGCGGCCGAGCTGCTGCAACGCGCCCTCCACAGCTACGCGGGGCTGCGGGCGGCCCGCCGCGCCTGCCGCGCCGCCTGCCGCCGGGAAGCGGCTTTCCTCGGCGGGCCGGTGGCGGCGGGGCCCTGGGAGGCCGCCCTCTTCGGCCGGGTGCTGCAGCGGGCCGACTGCCTGCAGCACTGCCTGGGGAGCCGGCTGGGCGCCGCGCCCTCCGCCCATCGGGCCAGCCCAACCATCCGCCGGGACTTCGAGCAGAGGGAGCCTTACAACTACCTCCAGGTGGCCTTCTTCCAGGTGGGGACCGCCCCAGGGGTGGGCTTTCCACAGCGGGATGGGAGTCGTTGTGTCTCCCGAGGGTGGCTGTCCGCAGAGGGGGGCCACCGACCGCCTGAGGAGGCTCGCCAGCCCGGGAGGGGGGCACAGGAACCTTGTGGGTGACTCCAGGGAGCAGCTGGGGTGAGGGGTGAAGAGGAGAGGGGACTCGGAGGAGTGTGACAGGCGCTGCTGCCTTCTCTCCACAGCTGAAGAAGCTGGATCAGGCCGTGTCCGCCGCTCACACCTTCTTCGTGGCTAATCCCCAGCACCTCCAAATGCGGGAGGACATGGAGAAGTACCGGCGTATGTCAGGGGTGAAGTCGGACAACTTCCGTGACTTGGAGGCCACACCGCATTGGGTGAGGGTTCCATGGAGAGCCAGGCATCAGCAGCTCTTATACCGTCCTAGGGACTGGCCTGGGACCCTGATTCGTTCCTGCAAAAGGGCAATGACTCGAGACAGGGGCCCCGTACACAGAATGATTTAGGCTGGAAGGGACCTTTAAAGATTACCTAGTCCAACCCCCCTACCACGAGCAGGGACATCTTTCACTAGGTCACATTGCTAAGAGGCCCATCCAACTTGACTTTGAGCACTGCATGGGGCATCCACAGCTTCTCTAAGCTGTCTCACCTCCCTCATCATAACAAAGGTTTTCCTTTTCTCCAGTCTAAATCTAACCCCTCTTCCAGTTTAAAACTGTGGTCTCTTGTCCTATCCCTACAGGCCCTGGTCCAAAGTCTTGCTCAGTCTTTCTTATAAGCCCCTTTTATACTTGAAAGTCTGCAAGAAGGTCTCCCCTGAAACCATCTCTCCAGGATGAAGACAAACAACTACAAGTGTGACACAGATACTTTCTGGTGACAGTTGTGGCAGGTTGCAGGGCCTTTGAGAAGTGTATTTGGCTTAAGTCCAGATGATATGCTGTCACTGCCTGGTGGGCTGTGCATGATTAGGCAGGCCCCTAGATGTCACCACTACCCTGTGAGAGACTGGAAGTCTCAGGGCGTCCTTTGGTGTCCCCCACACTGATGTGGGACCTGGACCTGTCTTTCACAGGAAGCATATGAGGCTGGGGTGCAGCACTACAACGCAGACGAGTACCTGCAGGCGGTGACCAGGCTGGAGGAGTCACTCACGGAAGCGCTGTCAGCACTGGAAGAGTGTCGTGCCCTGTGTGAAGGGCCTTGGGAGGATGAAGATGAGGAGGAAGAGATGCAACCTGGCCTGTACGAAGCCATTGCAGGTAGTGTTAGGGGCACAGAGGTTTGAGTAGGAAAGCCATGCTCCCCACACTGGATGTGCCCCATTTCCCAGCATTCCTTTCTGGAAGAATTGTGAGCTACTGCCTTTCTTGCTCCTCTCTCTTGCAGCCCATTATGTTCAGGTTTTGAAGTGCAGACAGCAATGTGTCCTTGAAATTGCTACAAAGCCGGGGCGGATTTCTGCCACGGAAGATTTCATACCCTCTCATCTTGATTTACTGCAGTTTGCCTATGATCAAGGTAAGCAGAGCCACAATGCAGTGGGTTAAACTGTGGCACCCCAAACTTGCTCTTTGCCTCTGGACCTGGAGGGCAGCACGTCATGGGAAGAAGTGGCACACTGAACCTGAGCTCTGCCTCTCTCTCTTCCCGCTCCTGCCTTCCAACTCTTCTCCTGCTTAAGCCTGTGTCTACCATGGGGGAGGTCTCGCTCACTTGTGGTCCACTTCAGTCTCCTTGTGCAGCTTCTGTAACGTGTGGCTGTTCCCACTTCTTTCCTCCAGCAGTCTCCATTGCAAGTCCTTGCTCCAACTACCTGCTGTGTATTTTATGCCTTCCTTTTCAGTACCTGGCTCCAGATGAGGGCCTCCACTTCCCATCTAGAGCGTGCACATGCATCTCATTTCAACAGTGTTTTACTCCTTCTGACTCAGCCCTGCCTGCCCTCCCTGAACTGCTGACCTGTCATAAAATTGGTCATTCCGTCAGTCACTTTCACAGGTCCCTCAGCTCTGCACTTGGAGCTCTGCTTCTTCCCACAACCCATCTGTTTCTTGTCTCCTCTGTCAGACCATTGCTAAAACTTGTATCTCGGAGGCTCCAGACCCCTCATCACTTCTACTGGCTGAGGGAGGTGGGACTGTCTTTCTTCCAAATATATACTTGCTTTCTCTCTGTCTCCTCTGAACAAGCTCCCAATAAATGTTGAATGTTGGCCCATTCTTTTACTGGGCTCATTTCCTGTATTCTCTGCCCGTCGTTGGGTAGAGGCCCAACTAGGCAGGGATGGATGTGGACTTGGTGTAAGGCCTTCTGCTGCCACGTCTTGACCAGGGCATTGGGTGCTGGTGACGTCAAGTCTTTCAGAGACGTATTTTTGTTCTCTTCTGTCCCTGCCCAAGTTGGGAACCAGGCACTGGCTGCTGAATGTGCTGCTTCCTACTTACTCTTCTATCCCACGGATGAGCCAATGTTGGAGAAAATGAAACAGTATCGTGCAGAATTGGGAGAGGACACAGCTGTCACAGCCAGAGAGGTAGTTACAACCCCAGGTCTGTACTTCTCATCCCTCCCCTGTCCCATACGATGGGATCACAGCTGAGGAGACAAAAAGAGAAATGTGTTTCATGGTAGATATGCACCAAGCCCGGGACTGAAGAAATTGAAGCCTGAGTTTACTTATAGGCTGTACCAGACAGGGGGTTCCTTCAGGACAGAACCAGGCTTTCATAGTGCACAGCAGTATGTTGGGGCAGGTTTCTGCCCTGGACAGGGATAGTGTTGTCTTTCGTGGGATGATGGTTTTGACAGCCTCTTTGCTTCCTCAGAGTATTCAACATTATGTACAGAGATCTTTGATGGAGAAGAAGCTGATTTATTATGCAGTGGAGCATCTAGGAGGAACTTTTAATGACCCTGTAAGTAATGGTATCATCTTAACCTTCCTACCGTGATTTCACCAAGACAGTTGCCAGAATGCTCTTCAGTAGCACATGATGCAGAAAGGATCATGTGCTGTTGAGAAGGATTCCCAGGTCCTTCTGAGGACTGCTGCAGGACTGAAGTTAGTTTCAAACTGGTGCTGTAGCCATATGCATTAGCCCAAACTGGCTGTCCTCTCAGAAGCAGGCTGGAACCATTGGTCTGATACTCATTGGAAAAGCGCAACAAGGGACTGGTTGCTTGACATGATCTAATGTGGGAGAAGTTGGTTGTTTACTGAACCGCCTGCATTTGTTTCTCCAGGATCTTTGGACTCCAGACGAGCTGATTCCTGAAAACCTAAAGGAAAAACACAGGTAAGGTTGACCAAGTTGACTAGGACTGAAAGACAAGTGTTGGAAGTAGGGAATGGGGTTGGACTGGCACAGGTGGTGCAAGGAGCAGTAATACCTACTGAAGAATGGGCAAAACAGGAACATGAAGGCTGTGAAATGCTGCCACAGAGGAGGGTTAGGCATAGCTCTGTGTACTGATGGCCCTGGTCTCTGTTTTTTCCCTTCCTCCCGAGAGAGGATCAGGAGAAGCAAAAGCAGGAAACCCTGGATATGGAAGAGAGTGAGAAGAGAGGTAAGTAAAAGAACTTGAAGAAGGACTTGGATGCAGTCAGCCAGGCTAAGTGCTGTATTTTCTTCCATCCTCAGGCATTTGAATGCTAGCATAGATGCAGACTGACTGGAATGGCTCAGCAAGTCTTCTGACTGTTTCTTTTCTCCCTCTTTGATGCATGTGCAAATTTTGCAAAATCTCACTGTGTACATCTCTGGGATGGGAACTCAAAGAGCACTGTGGCTGGAGAAGCTGAGAGCCTGAATACGTGACAAGCCTGTGGACATGCAGATCCCTGTTCAGTGTGGCAGGAGTGTCTACACCAAACCTGGTTCAACTCCACCAGCCCGACTTCAAACAACACTTTTTTGAAGGGGACGTGGAGAGATGGGGGGAAATGGAAAGTGGAAACACACTATTTGGCTGGGACAAGTCTTTTCCTGAAAAGCACAAGTCCAAATGGTTTGTGGCTGAATGCTGTGCAGAGTCCTGTGTTCTCGCTGGTCCCCCATTCTTATATTTGGACACCCAGTCTCTTGCAGGGCTCTGTCCTGGAATCCTTGCTTGAATTGACCCCAAGCGGTTCTCTGCTGTGGCACACGGGAGAGCAGATCAATCTAAGGGCCTGAATGCCTTGGCATTCCTGACCATCCAGAGGTCAGAAGAGGGTAAAAATAAAGCCAAGGATCAAAAGATCAAATCACCAAACTAATACACATTGCTTTGCTTCGGGGCTGAAGAAAGTAGAAAGATTCACTGGAGATAATTCTGGGTTAAGATGTGTGATTGGGAGAGGGGTTGATGGAGGTGTTTACCTGCTTCTTTTCTCCAGAGCCTCACCACAGTAGGCTGGACCCGTTCTGCTGCTGTGATCCACAACTTTCCCCAGCTCTCTGCTGCTCTCCCAGCAAGCCCCAAGTTTCTGCTGGCTCCTGAAGCACGTGCTGTAGGCCAGCTTCCCCAGCTGATGCTCTGGTTCCCCTGAAGCATGTGAGGGGTGCAAGTGGCCCAGGTCTGCAAGGAACGGGCACTTCTGGGGAACTGTCCTGTCTTCTCAGAGAATGTATAGTGTCTCTCCATTTCCTTATCCAGGGTGGGGGGTTGGTGTCTGAGGGCTTCTTGTCCAAAGCTTGCTCATCCCTGTCTATACTTGCTTCTCGGCAGGTCCTTTGCCTTTTGAGGGTATTGCTGTCACGATGGATTCTCGCCAGATGAATGGAACCCAGAGGGTTGTGTTCGACAGAGTGCTCACAGAGTCTGAGTGTAAGGACCTTCTCCGGTTGACAAAGGTGAGGCCTGGGTCTTGTAGGAACTCCTGTATATGTACTTTCCTCCTCAGTGGGCAGGGCTGTAGTGTTTCCATGGAGGAGAGGTGTCGGCCTAATGTGTGTCATGTGTATCCTTCTATTCCAGGCAGCAGGAGAAGCAGGAGATGGCTACCGGGCAAGAAGGTCACCTCACACCCCACATGAGAGATTTGAAGGGTTAACTGTTTTGAAGGCCATGCAGGTAAGTGGCTCTATGAGTCTGCCATCTCCTTGATTGTCCAGAAAAAGTGTCTGCCACCTGAGCGTTTTTCTCGGTGAAGTGCACTCTGAATGGTGTCATGGGTGTGTTGTCTTCCTCACAAGCACATGTGTTGTCTCCCCTGACCTTCTTCCTCCGCAACCACACTTGGGTACTTTGTACACGGAGGGTTTGACAAATGCTTTCTCTCCTGTGAGAGTTTCAGGAATGCTACTTGTCCCTGTACACTAGTCTTACAGACATGCTTAGCTTAGAATTGGAGAATAAATTAAGGTGGAAGGAGACTCTGGAGATCTCTAGTCTGACTCCCTGCACGCAGCATGGCTAATTCCAAAGCTAGGTGAGATCCCTCAGGGCTTTGTGCAGGCAAGTCCTGAACATCTCCAAAGGTGGAGATTCCCCAGCCTCTCTAGACACCTGTTTCAGTGCTGTGCCACTCTCAGGAGGATGAAAAGTTTTCATATCTAGTCAAAATTTCCCTTGCTGCAGCTTTTGCCTGTTGCCTCTTCGCTTTTTAGTGTGTCCCTCTGAGAAGAAACTCTCTCCATCTTCTCTATAACCCCTTTTTAGGTGAAAAGAGGCTGTAGTTAGATATTCCTTTGGCCTTCTCTAGGCTGAAGAAACCCAGCGCTTGAAGCCTTGTTTTCCAAGTCATGTGCTCCAACACCCCTGCCATCTTAAGACCCTTCACTGAAGGCTCACTTCAGTTTGCTAGTGTCCCCTGCGTACTGGGGGACACAAAATGATGCTGCATTCCACATGTGGCTTCTTGTGCTGAGTTGAAAGAAAGAATTGCTGTGCTGTACAGGTGTACTCCTGACTTGTATTTACATGAGGAAACATGTTGTTTTCTTATGTGTGACCACAGGACTTTACACAGGTCTCTTCTGTACTGTGTATGTGTGTCATTCCGAGTGTCTTTATATGTAAGTATTCTAAAAGGTCTGGTTTTTCACTTTTAGCTGGCCCAGAATGGGGACGTGGACTGGAGAGACGCCAAATTGCTTCTGCAGGCCAGTGAGAAATCACGGAAAATCATAGAGTCCTATTTTACCCCTGGAAAGAAACTCCATTTCTCATTCACACATCTTGTGTGCCGCACGGCTGTAGATGGTAAAGAATCTTTCACCCTGTCTCCTGGACAGTCTCCTCTATCCCAGCCATGTGCTCTCCAGGGACTCTCTTCCCTTTACGCTCACTGTACCCCTTTCTCTCTGCCTTATTCTTTCCTGAATCCAAAAATGCCCATATTCTTTATTGTAACTTCCGTTTTCAGAGAAACAGGAAGGTCGCATGGATCTTAGTCATCCTGTCCATGCTGATAATTGTCTTTTGGATCCTGAGGGGCAAGAGTGTTGGAGAGAACCGCCTGCCTACGTGTACAGGGACTACAGGTGAGAGAAGAAGGGGGCTTACATTAGATCATGTGGGNCTCTTCTCCGAGATAAAGAGACCCAGCTCCCTCAGCCTTTCCTCGTATGGGAGATGCTCCACTCCATCATCTTTGTAGCCCTGCCCTGGACTCTCCCCGGCCCTGTCAGAGGATGGGCTCAGCTTATAGAAACCAGGTGATGGGTTCTTGGCTCAAAGCCAGCTAGGACTGTAGCGTCAGGCAGAAGGCTGCATCGGTGGCTTCAGAATGAGGTATGAAAAACCTTTTCCTAGGCTGGGAAGAAGATGGGCCATTTCTCCCTCCTCCCAGCCAGCGTTAATGGAGGGCAGAATGAGTCTGGGAAGCTGCACAGGCTAGAACCATGACACCAAATGGTTGTTTTACAGGTCTACCACAGTACTACAGTCCACTGCCAGTCCTTGTGATAGTTGGTGTCTCCTAATCAGGTTCCATCTTTCACAGTCTTCCATGCGTTACAGGAGAGGGAGAGCCAAGCTCCTTGCATTTCCTTTGAGCAGTCAGTGTACTTTGGGGACTGTTCTCTCCCTTCATCTCTCAAGATTCGCTGCCAATACATTGTGTTTGGTTTTTCCATTCCATGTGAGAGGTGTTTTTCCAGCCTGTGGCATGTTTTGTTACTCTTCTGTGAAAGAACCTGAAATATATTTTAAAGACAGTGACAGTTGTTGCACACTGCAGCCAAACAAGGTCAGTTCACTAAAGTTGTTACCACCTGTTTATCATCCCATCCCTGGGCATCCAGAAATCTTATTTGCCTTTTCTTTGAGTGTTAGCTGTACCCAGAAAAGAAATCTTTTCTGAGCAGGCTGTGGTAAGGATGTGGGACTTAAAGGGAATTCCGGTATCACTGAGTCCATTTCCCTTCTGATACAGACGTTGACATAGTATAGTCAGATTGTTAAGTTACCAGGCCCTGTCATGTAACTGCCCCGCCTGTGGGAAACCTGTCCTGTCACCTCATTCCTCCCTGGGTTTCTCTCACTTCTGCTTGAATGTATGTTAAAATATCTTCCTGGGATCTACACCACTGCATTATTTCCAGGAGTATTTCTGTCCTCTTGCAGAGTGAATTGTGACTGACCAACCAACTCACAAGGGCTGAGCTCTTCCAGTGTCCTTTGGAAAGAGGTCCCTGTGCTGCAAATTTCCTGGATCTCTTCTGTATATTTGTGTGAGGGTCATTAATGAAACTATTGCACAGGATTGGGGCCAGGGGTCCAAGAGTCCTGGTGATCCTCCTTCAGGTGAACAGTGCTCCTTTCGGTGGCACTGGTGCACTAGTCACGCTGTAATGTTCACATGCTCTTCACCTTCTCTGTGTTCATTAGTAATTTCTCTAATGGCACCATTCCGAGTACCTTTACCAGAGTCCAGACTGCTGAGATTGAGCATGCTGTCTTTGCCTGGGAAATCAACTGTTTCCTCAAAGATTGTGTGCTTTTAGTGCGACCATGTTACATTTTAAGACTGTTTTCCATTTACATCTTGACCTTTAATTATCTTCCTACTCAGAAATGGAGTCTAAAGCCCTGCAGACTACTGAGGTCAGGCTAACAGGCCTGTTTATGCTTCTCCAGTTACGTTACCACCCCGACTTCACAGTTTTACTAAAACCGTATGGCAGAAGAGCTATAACTTTATGGGTCTCAGGGCTGGTAATCGTCTCGCTGTAGTTATGTCCTTAACATTTGGCTTCAGCAGCCACAGTGTTGATTTCTGTTTCTTTCTCCAAGTCCCATTAATGAGCCTCTCTTGTTCATCTGACATTTTCCTGTCAGCTTAATTGAATACTCAGAGGCATGCAAGTAGTTTGTGGTACATTCTTTCACCTAGTTGACTGTAGTCTCACCTGCACTGCACAGTGGCCTCACTACTTCTCTTTTTATCTAACATTAGTAAAGAAGTTTCTTAATTTAATTATCTTTTCTGCATGTGCTAAGCTTCTTTTTGACCATTCTTCTGTTAGCCTAAAATTCCTTGACTCTTGAGACATGGCTTGCTTTGCTGATCAGTCTCCTCTTCCAGGCTTTGGGTTATTTATAATGTTAAAACATAACGTCATGCCAGGTCAGAAGCAAATTCCAGGGTGTTGTCACAACAGTGCCACAGATGTGTGCTGCAGAGGATTAAAACAAACATAACAAAGCAAAACAAGGGCAAGTGCACAGAGCTAATTCCCTGGCATGTTCTCCTAACCTCCTGTGGCTTGCAGCTCCCCTGAGCTAGGCACTGCTGTATTTAACACCCCCAAATGAATTCTACTGTTAACTGGTCTAGTTGCTTTTTGAACCTGTGATATCGTTCAGGTGCCACGACCTGCTGTGGCAAGGAGTGCGGGGAAGCACCTGGGAAGAATGAGCTTCACTGTCCGTATGTCCTCTTTCTTTTTTGTCCACAGTGGCATTCTCTACCTCAATGATGACTTCCAAGGTGGGGGCCTTTTCTTCACTGAAATGGACACTGTGACTGTCACAGTAAGTCTGGGACTGGCCAAAAGAAGGAGAGAGTGGCCAAAAGAAGGAGGGAGGACTGAGGGTGACACTTAATCTGGGCAGAAGGGAACTAGTTGGTTATTAGAGCCCACCACTCCTAAAACAATCCAGTGCTGGTGCTGGGGCAGATTCAAATTGGGACAGCTAAAGGCAAATTGAGGCAAATCTCAAACAGGTGAGAGTTTAACTCCTTTCTAGCTGAGATGCTTCAGGCTCTTGCAGTCTGTGGGTGTCTGTGGTGTAGGTTGTCCCTCTGATTCTCCTTTACCATCCCCAAGGTCTACCTTACTCATAGACTGCCAGTGGGTGCGTAGTGGAACTCCACTGTTCCACATTCCCAGCGGCAACCTTCCCTCTGTACAATGACCTTACAGCCCAGAGGAGGGGACCTGCTGGTTTCAATTTCTCTTCTTTATCTCCTGTCAGGCCGAGGTGCATCCTAAGTGTGGGAGGCTGGTAGCCTTCAGCTCTGGCAAGGAGAACCCCCATGGTGTGTGGGCAGTGAGCCGGGGCAGGCGCTGCGCCATTGCTCTCTGGTACACACACTCCCAGGAGCACGCTGAGAAGGTAAAAGGCAATGCTGGAGAAATGTGTAGTAGTACCTCAGAGCTAGATCAAATGCCTCTGAGGAACGGCTTGTGGTTTTTCTCATGGGGCATGGCCTAGTGCAGCAGCTGGGGGTTGTCCTCTGACAAGGTACCTGAGAGAGGGGGCTAGCCTGTGATGGGTTCCACAGGAGAGAATGGGTTCTGGGAGGGTTGGATGGATGTGGCAAAGACAATATGTGTCTTATCAGCCCCTGTGAGAAGGATGCAGACTGTAACAGGCAGGGGTTCACATCATTTCTGTCTCTGTGGCTGCAGGAGCGGGTGAAGGCAGAGAAGTTGATGGAGCAGAGGGCGGTGGAGCAGGACCAGCGTGATGAAGAACGTCAGGCTGATCACAGCATCAGATCCTCCTCAGAGCTTCCCATTTCCAGCAGCGGAGCCAGGCCTACAAGCCGGAGACACAAGCCTGGCTCAGACAGGACACAGCAACCCAAGGAGCTGCGGGCCAGAGATGAGTTCTGAGTACACAGGGCCGCCAGGGCCAGGACTGGCACACACCATGGCCTGGAAGGTCTTGGTAGCACAGGGACCACAGAGGCCTAGAGAAGTGTATTAGCATGCTAGAGACGTAGTGATGGGGAGGGATGCAGCTTTCTTCTCTGTGACATCCCAGCAGCTGAAAAATGGGAGCAGGGACATGAAAGTCCCTGACATATTAAAGTCAGTGACACCAGGAACTTTCTTCACTGTCTCACCAACGTGTTTGTATCCCTTAGAATTAAAAAAGCAGGGTCTCCTCAGTGGCAGCTTCTTGGTCATCCAGGACAAAATCTGAGAGAGGGAGGAGGAGCCTGGGGTCTTTCAGCAAGGGCTATGTCACATTCAGGAACTCAAAATGGAAGCCTGTGAATTTCCTAGGCACCTGCAAATTCCAGAAACTCATGATTGGTCTGAGAGGGAAAGCGATGGGTGGTGAACGCATGAAATAAAAGCAAAATGCTGGACACAGATGTTGGTGGGAGCCTGAGTCTGTACACCAGGAGGGAGACATGCACACTTGTTCCTGATAGAAATTTAATTAACAAATGGTAGAAGGAAATTGAGCCCTCGGTGAAAGAAAACAAAGTATTTGTCCAGATGCCAGCTACTTCCGATAAGGGAGAGCAAGAGAGAAAGTCAGCTCTGCTGTGACTAACCCCTGGAAAGGGTGGGGAGTGCCTTTAAGAGAAAGTATTGCATGCTCATGTCTGCCTGCAGCAAGGCCTTTCTTGCCTTTTTTTTTTTTTTCTTCCCTGCTCCAAACACCCAATTGTCTCTGAAAACAGGAAAACAGGAGAGATATTTTGTTTATCATTTTCCACCCTGATAGAAAGACAATCTGCTGTCGCTGCCCAGGGGATTAGTGTCCTGGGATGGGATTATATTGTAGCCAAACAGGAATTGAATGGGGTGGATGTGGAGCATCAAAAAGAGCAGTGACCCTTTTCCTGGGAGGCATTAGAGCCAGACATCAGTCTGTGGTCATGGGCAGACGCAGGCCTTGATGAGAGTCGTGCATGGACACCCCAGCTACAGCTCAGGGCCAGTGGCGTAAGAGGTGAGCAGGTGATCTCCTCGTTGCTGTTGGCACAGGGGCCCTGCTCCATGGGAAGGGAAGTCTTTCCTCAGTCTAAATCCAGGCCCTTCCTTAACACACAAGCTTGGGAAACCTGCACTGGCTACCCATTTTGCCTCCTGTCCTCCCCAGGGTGACGGGAAAAAGACAGTTTGATGTGTGCATTTCAGATTCCCTCTCCCTGGCACCTGGAGGTCCATCACACCCTGGCACTCGCTCATCCATCCTGATGGTTTACGTGGGGCACTGAATAGTTTCCACTTGATGAGGATGTGTTGGCGGGTGAGGGGCCAGTGTCCACATCTCTGGCTGGCTTTGCCAAAGGTGGCTTGGGTGATTAGACTGATGGCCTCCTGACGTCAGACGAGATCCGTTAAAAGGTATTTATCTCAGGCTTGGGCCAAAGCTGCGGGAGAGATTAAAAGAGATTGAGGCCAAGATAATCCCCTCGCAGCATCCCACTAACAGGGCTGCCAAAAGGCATGCCACCAAATCTTTTGCCACCCCTGGCCCCTGTGCCCAGTTCTGGTTTTACCATGCAGACCCCAGTATGCTGCCCAGAGATGGTGTGACACCAGGCCTACCGTGGGTTTTCCCATGGCACAGACACTGTGGGTGGCAGCATCCCTCTTCCCACCCTGCCCAAGACGCAAACGGCACACTGTTACTGGGAAAACGGGAATTCCCGTGGACTATGAGGTACAGCAAGCCCTGCTGCAGTGACTGATAATCCTAGCCTGTTCTGGCTAATCTTCACTTTATTAGTTTGTTGCTGATTTAAACAGAGGGAGTCAAATCCACCTGGGATGGTTTCTTTCCCTTCAGGAGCAGTGTGCTACTCTCTCTTTTCACCCCTCCCCATCCACCTGCTTTGCATTACGTCCCAATCCGATTTCCCCAAGTCTCTGGTGTCTGATTTAATTTGCCTGACGCTGCTCCTGGAATCAGCCCTCCCCCAGCCCCTCCTGTCCACAGCCTTCTAGCTCTCCATGGGGAGATCAGTCCTGGGAGAGGCTGAGGAGCAGAGAGGGAGCAAGGGACTCGCGGGGTGGACGGGCAGGACTGACTGGAGACGGCAGAGGGACAAGGGGTTTCTGGCTGGCGGGAAGGCATCCTCAGCAGAAGAGGCAGGCCGTGAGGGTCCCACCCAGGGAGGGCTGCAACCCACCTCGCTCTACAGATCACGGTAAGGATGGTGCTTGTTGTGATGCCTGAGGTCACCTTGGTGAGCCTGGCACTTGGGACACTGGGTTTCTTGATGTGACGCTGTGGGGAGTTTTTGTATGTGGGCTGATCCCATTGGAGGATGTGGGATGGGGGAAGATTATGGTGGAGAAAGAGTTGTGGTTAGCGCTGAGATGCCTTTACGATGAGGAAGGGCTTTGCACAGGCTGGAGTTACTTGCTCTCCCCTTGGCAGGTAAATCTCACCAATTTCCAGACTGGAACAGGAGGATAGTGCCTCTCCTGAGGCACCTTGCACTCACTACCCATATGCAGTCCAGCAATTCTGGTGTGCCCCTGTGCACGCTTCTTTGCATCTGGCTGCTTTTCTGGATGGAGAATGAGCCCTCAGAAACCAAGGAGCAGAGCAGGGTAATTTTACCTTGGCCTTTGATCTCCAGCACAGGAGAGGGGGGATCATCTCTATATCCGGCTCTGCAAGGAGTCCAGGGTCACCAGGGCAAGCAAGTAAGGCCATCCAGGGATTACACAGAGACCCAGGGATGCTGCCTATTAATACTCAGTCCTCCCGCCCGCACCTTTCCCTTTTCTATTTACAGCCCTCTCCCAGGCTCCCATAGAGGGACCATTCCCTCCATGGTGTGGGGGAAGCTACATGGAGGATAAGGAAATAAGGGGGTTCCTTATTTCTCCCCTTCTTCCCCCCCCTTTCTTCCCAACCATCACTTGCTCCCCGATCCCCACAAGGGAGTGGTGGTTGGTATGACAGTCCCTGGGGTTCAGGCTGGGCCCCCGCCATCATGTAGTGCAGGGGACATAGCCACTGCCCTGAAAAGTCATGGCATGGCAGTAAAAGGTAGAAAGTGGGTGATTACAGACTGCCCTCAGCCTCACGCCACAGTAGAGGGAGGCATTTGTTCTGCTACGAATCATAGAATCATTCAGGTTGGAAGAGACCCTTGGGATCATCAAGTCCAACCATCAGTCCTACTCTACAAATTCTTCCCCTACACCAAATTTCCCAACACCACATCTAAATGACTCTTAAATACATTCAGGGATGGCGACTCAACCACCTCCTTGGGCAGCCTATTCCAGTGTCTGACCACCCTTTCTGTGAAAAATTCTTTCCTGACGTTCAGCTTGAAGCCATTCCCTCTCGTTCTATCACTAATCACCTGTGAGAAGAGACCAGCACCAACCTCTCTACAACGCCCTTTCAAGTAGTTGTAAAGAGCAGACACGCTCAGGGGCTGAGGATGGGTCAGGCTGCCCACAGACAGGAGTGATGCAGCAGGTGCCTCCAGCAAGTTTCTCAGAAAAGGCAGGAGAGGAAAGAACTGTCATGTTGGAGAGCAGAAGAAATGAAACGTGGTTCCAAAAATCAAAGAACTGTGAACTGGCTGAGCACAGCCAAGGCAGAGCTGAGAAGAGGGCTGGCGTGAACTGGCTAAACCCAAGCTCTGTTTGGCAGTGCTGTGCTCCTCGATGGTGCTCGTAGGAGGCACAACTCTGGACCAGTGCTGGTGTCAAGGTCCTCCTGTCAGTAGTTCTTTGCAATGCTGGGAGGGCAGTAGTGGTGAATTGTTTTTGCAAAGGTACCCAAGGATGTGGTTTCCGCTGCTTCTTAGCATTCACCTGAAAGATCCCTTAATTCCGGAAATCAGTGAGCGTGCACCATTTAGAAGCCAGAACCATTTTTTCACATTAAAACCAGGCTGGGCAGCTACCACGAGCAGCCATGGGCTGATCCATGAATCCACAAAAAATGTGCATCCCTAAGGTCCCACTGGTCACAGCAGGAACGTGCCTGGGTCAGACTCCCAACTCCATTCTCCTTTTCTCTGTTCTTCCCCCATTTGTTTCCTCCATTTCCTGTCCTAAATTTACATGACCATGACAAGCTGCTCTTTTGCACACCTGCTGCAGTCCTCCTGGGAGGCAGCTGCACTCTGCTGGGGACCAGGTAACTCACTCTCCACAAATTGCACTCAGACATGATGGGTGGAGGCGGTAGGCGAAGCTGGAGCTATTATTATCGCTCATCTGTGGCTCCTTGTCCTACTGAGGCTGAGAACAATTCCCAACTTCATTTAGAGTATTCCCTCAAAGGGATTTCAAGGTTCAGGCAGAGTCCTGAACCTGAGCTGCACCTTCTCTATATTTAGCCCTTTTTATCCATCCTCAATGTCGTGCCTCTGCCCTTTGATCTGCCTACCAGCTCCCAAAGCCCCTCATCTGGTTCTCTAATTTCACAGCGCCTGTGAACTGGCGGTCCCATGCTAGTGCCAGGGTCAAGAAAGAAACACCTGGGGAAGGGAAAAGAATGGTAAAATGGGCAATGAGGAGGACATGTGCAGCCAGCTTCACCTGGAGCAGAAATTGGAAGGATGAGAGAACAAGGCTCCCATCTCCATGCAGGTCTGAGTGGGCAACACCAGAAGACCACAAAGACAGATTGAGGCAGGTGAATGGAAAATGATCTCTCAGGTGGCCAAAGGTGTGTGAAATAACAGCCTGGAGATCTTGGGGACCAAGCAGGGGAAACTAGAAGGGGAGAGTCAGAGTGAAGAGTTGGCCCAAGCCAGAAAGGCAATCCAACAATTAAGGCTGCTGGAGGGAAGGCAGGACCATTCCTAGGGAAAACTGAGAAAGGGGAAGATGTGGACCACAATTATAGGGCTGGTAGCCACAGGGTGGTTAGAAGTTCAGGTTTGCCACTTGGTGTGCTGGTAGGCAGCAACCAGAGCTGGACACTGTCTCTACAACTTAACCACACACCTAAGCTGAGGGGCAAACACCACTAGATAAGGAAGATGTGCAGCCTCCTACTGAAAGCTGCAAGGCCTTCCCCAGCTTCTGCCCAGTCTGTCAGCTGAGAGATGGTGTGGGCTGCCCAGCTCCTTTTCCAAAAGAAAAGTGCATGCAGGTGAACTTTCATGGCCAGCATCACTCAACCAGGTGTAGCTATGCATCCTGACTAGGAGGAACACTCTCATCACTGTGCTGTTAAAAGGAGAGAATAAACAATGCAAAGGGCCCAGCTCAAGTGCTGGCCTGTCCCTATCCTTCAGCCAGGAAAGCCACGGAGACATCCAGGGGAAGGGATTCTGGAGGGAAACCCAAAGAGCTCTATGAAGCAGTGAACAAAGGTGGGACTTGTGAACTATCTGCATGTGCCTGCTCACAGCAAGAGAGCAGTCTAGCATGGAAGGACCCAAAGCCCTGTTGGCCGGAAGAAATGAGGCCTTCAGGCAACAGGCCAGAAGGGCATGAAGGCAATGTCACCCAGAGGGACTAGAGAAATTCTGTAAGTGCTGCTGTAGTATTTCTGGTCTTGGGGCAAAGTGCTGGTTCTAATGATGAGCAACACCTGAAGCACATCTGGACACTCACACCTACCCAGGAGAAAGATTGAAGCAACTTAAGACCAGATTTGCCTACAAGAGTGGGAGATACTAGAGTCTTTGGTGAAGTTTTAAATGCACATAACAAGAAAGAGAAAAAACCCAGAAATGCTGTATAATCACATGGTGCACCCGCATCTTGAATATGGATTACAGTTCTGGTTCACTGCTCTCTCTGCAAAAAACTATCATCTCTACTCTGTAAACAACTCAAAAGGGGTTGGAGAACAACAGAGGTAACAGGATGTAATGGCATACATGGGAGGAATGACTAAGTGTGCTCCACGGTCTGGAAAAGAGATGGATGAAGACGAATAAAACAAAGATCTATAAAATACCAAGGGATTCTGAGGTGAATAGAAAATAGTTATTTGCTGATTCTTGCAACTCAAAAGCTAGGGACCACCAAGTGGAACTAGTGCTATTGTAACAGAACCAGGGATTTTGCAGAGCCTGCCATGAAGCTGTGGAAGTCATCGCCATGGGGTACCAAGGGTGCTAAACTTTGACATGGGCACAAAAATTGTGTGGACAAATGCATAGAGGAAAAGTCCATCAAGAACTTGCATACAGTAATGCTGCCTCTAGCTTTGGATGCCAATTAAAAGATGGGGCTAGGAAAGTAGGAGAAATACCACTGTCTGCTTACGTTATTCTTAGATCCTTTCCTAGGCATTCACCATTTTAATGTTTGTTTTTTTTTTTGGATGGGGAACTAGAAGGGAACCCTGACAGAGCACCTCAACAGCCCCCAGATTCCCTTGATGGTCAAAGAGCTCATGCCTGATGATGCTTTCCCTAGGACAAATGATAGGAAATAGCCACTGGGCTCCCCCCATCAAGTTTCCTCCTCCTGGAGCTGAAGTGGACAGCTTGCCCATGGACAGGGAGAATCTGATGATGAGGACCCAGGACTTGGTAGGGGCTTAGAACGGAGAGGTTAAAAATAAAGAGGTGAGGGAACAAGTGTGGCCAGAGCCTCAGCAAGAGGCTCTGTAGGTCTTCAGATTCCCAACGTACATGTAAGCAGGTTACTAGACCAAATGGACCTTTGATCAGGCCCACTACAATCTTCCCAAATATTAAGGGCCTTGACTAGATACAGCATAATATTACCAAGCATTCAGCCAAGAAATAGTTGCTAGGCCTTTATTAGAAATGCCTACATCTGCATAACTGAGTAGTCATATTCTGCCTTTCTACCTCACACCTTTCTCCTTTGGTTTGTTTCCCCAGAGTCAAGGCTGCCTCACGTGGAAGAGCCACCCCTAGGTCAGAAAGATGGGGGAAATGGAGCAAATGAAGCAGGAGGCTGAGCAGCTGAAGAAGCAGATAGCGGTAATGCTGGCAATATGCCATGAAACTGCTGAGGGGATGTCTACCCCCTGCCCTGTGTCCAAGTTCTCCTCCTCAATCACAACTTGGAGTTGAACTTTCTCCGTCTAGATCCTTGGAGCCCTCTGCAGTTCTGCACAGCCCTTCATATCTTCATAGCAGAAGATAGCACAGATCTTCATAGTATGAGGGAGGGGGGGAGGGGGTGAGGGGGGTAAGATGGGGAGGGGAAGGGAAAGAAGAGGGGAGCCTGGAATGGTGAGAAGGAAGTGGCCACCGGCATTGTGTCTGCAGGGACCCAAAGAATGTAGTGTGCCCCCAGGACCTCCTCTGTCTGGGAGGCAGCTGGTGGAATGATCCATAGAAAGGGTGTTGCATGGGGAACTGGATGCTGAGCAACTTTTGCCTCACCTTCCTGATGTTTGACTCATGCTGATGTGCCCCAGTCACAGATGAGGATCCTGCTGTGCTGGCCATAATCTAAACACAGCAAAGCCACAGTCCTCTTTCCAGCAGCCTCCAGAGTATACCCCAAAATTTCACTTGCTATTTCCTTCATCACATGGCTTTTTTCTTTCTCGTCTGCTCCTGTCTCTTCTCCAGGATGCCCGGAAAGCCTGTGCAGACACAACACTTGCTCAGGTAAGGGATAGGGCTGGCTGGGCATGAGTGTGTGAGAGGGTCAGCTAGCATCACTTCAAGGGGGACTCCAGTTGGGAAGCAGATTTAGGAGGCACAGATGTGGGAAGCAGTAAAGCTTCTGCCAGTCCAAGTCTAGTTCTTTCTCTCCCCATACTCTGTCCTCAGATTGTGTCTGGAGTGGAAGTTGTTGGCCGCATTCAGATGCGGACCCGAAGGACTCTACGTGGGCACCTGGCCAAGATCTACGCCATGCACTGGTCCACGGACTCCAAGTGAGAGAGATGCAGCTGACCTGCTGGGTGCAGGGCAGCACATGGGCATGAAGGGCAAAAAGGGTCTGATGGAAAGAGAGCTACTAACATGGTCTTGTTCCTCTCTCACAGACTTCTGGTCAGTGCCTCACAAGATGGGAAACTGATTGTGTGGGACACATACACAACTAACAAGGTAGGAATCAAGTGGCTGCAGTAAGCCAGGATGCTGGAGTGGGTCCCTGCAGAGCTACTGCCCTTGCCCTGTTCTCTCTGCTGCCAGAGACCCAACATAGTTTCTTGTCCTCCCAGGTTCATGCCATCCCTTTGCGTTCTTCCTGGGTCATGACCTGTGCCTATGCCCCCTCAGGCAATTTTGTGGCCTGTGGGGGCCTTGACAACATGTGCTCCATCTACAACCTCAAGACTCGTGAAGGCAACGTCAAAGTGAGCAGGGAGCTCTCAGCCCACACAGGTGTGTGTGCTGTCTTCCTGCCTGCAACCTGGGTACCCTCTGCTTCCAAATCTGTTTCCAAACCTGTTTCCAAACCCTGCCCCACTTCTCATATTTGCTTGTTCACACTTCCCAGGCTACCTCTCCTGCTGCCGATTTCTTGATGACAACAACATTGTGACTAGCTCTGGGGATACCACATGGTGAGTGTTGTCTTCTGCACCCTGGTGACATGACCTCTGGCTCTTAGAGGCACAGCGCACATCAGCAAGTGCAGTCCTTTTGCTCTGCAGCAAACCACTACCTAAGGATAAATGGGTCCTACATGAGGAGGCCACACAGAGCACTTTAGAAAGTCAGATTCATTCCTCCTCCCTTGGCAGAACAGGTGTTTCTTTTCCAAATTGAGTTCAGCTCAAGATGGAGGTCTACTGGTGAAGCATGTTGTCAGCTCTCACAAAACACAGTGAGTGTCATTTATCCCAAGACAGAAAACATTGTAAATTTCTGTGGAGCTCACATACACATTCCACTTTTCAAGTCTTACCCACTGTGCAAGGGACACCTGCAAAGCCAGTGCCTGGACCCTTTGGTTCCTGGCTCTCAGGTCTCTCTGCAGGGTGACTCTGAGCAATGCTGAGTCTTTATCCACCCCCACCCCATCCCAACACTTGCTTTGGAAGAGCCTCTCGACCGAGGATGAGTCAGGATGTGGTATTTACATCAGAGATCAAGGTCACATGGGGCTCACATGCCCCAGGCTTTAGTCTAAGGCTGCTTTGGCAAAGGTATGACCAGCACCAGCTGTGAAGATATCTCCTGTTTGTATAGAGCTGACCCCAGTGATACTTTTGCCTGTTTTCCCACGCTGTAGCCAAGCCCATGGCTTCCCTCCTTTTGTTTGCAAGTGGGGCAGCTCTTCAGCCCAGCTGTAGGTCTGGTCTGCCTGGGTCGGCTCTGAGAAATTCTCTCCTCTTCTGCAGCGCACTCTGGGACATTGAGACGGGGCAGCAGAAGACAGTGTTCCTGGGACACACCGGAGACTGTATGAGCTTAGCTGTCTCGCCAGACTTCAAACTCTTCATCTCTGGGGCTTGTGATGCTACTGCCAAACTGTGGGACGTGCGGGAGGGCACCTGCCGTCAGACCTTCTCAGGGCACGAGTCTGATATCAATGCCATCTGTGTACGTATGCTGCCTGCACGGTGGTGGGGAGGCAAGGAAAGTGGAAGGCGGATCAACTCTGAAACAAGGCCTTGGGACAAGGTTGAAAGAAGCTGTCAGAGTCGTGTGGGGAACAAGGGTCTCAGGAGACCTTGGTCCCATGATCCCACCTGAAGCAGGGAGGGCCTGAGTTTACTGAAGTTTGGAGGCTGACTGTTCCTGGCCACCAGGGCACCAAAGCATCTAGGTCTGACTCAAAGCAGTGCTTGGATTCAGGCAGTACACAGTGGTCTGTGCAGCTCAGCACCCTAACACAGGTGCTGGTGCAGCTTTGCTCATAGCAGCTGCTGGAAACCATGGCTCAGGCATGCTCCAGAAGCCCTGGCACAAGACACGAGTAAGGCAGCAGGAATACCTAGTTCAGCTGAGGGTCTTGGTTAGCCCCAGACAGCAGAGGTGGGAACTTGGGATCACAGGGAGATCTTCTGAAGATGAAATCTTCACAGGAAGCAGCACAGACATTTGGGGGCCTGTATTCCACTCAGAGGCAAGAACTCAAACCAGAACCCTAGAGGTGGCAAGACAAGAAACACACCAGTTTAATCCCATGTGGCTAACCAAATGAGCCTGCCAGCTTCCTGAAATGTCCATTGCTTGAACCACCTTTCACTGACTACAATTAGCACAGCTTTTCTCACCTGCCACATGGCTACACTGCCAGCCGTATGGCTTTCTGCCATTCCTGCTCCTGAGGAGCTCTTATTTTGCTCATCAGAGCAAGGACACAGAAAAAAGGGCATGGGTGAGAAGATTGGAGTATGAGAATCAGACAGGGGAAGGCTCCCACAGCTCTGAATCATTACAGACCCCATCTGGGGGATAATGGGTGGATGCTTGTCAAGTCCCAAACTAACAGCTGGAGTTAAAGAGACAATAATCCTTCCTCAAGTGCTGGGATGTCTTGCAATAGCTCTAGCCCTTAGGTCATTTGCTTTCTTGAGGTGGAAGGGGTTTATTAGGCCTTAGGAGAAACATCAGTGCTCCCCTTCAGGCTCAACTTTTATGATCCAATGTCTTGTCCTATGGGGTTTTCCTGTCTCCATGGCTTACTGGTGATTTGCAGAGAGGTGATTAAAATCTGGTGTGTGTTCCCTCCTCAGTTCTTCCCTAACGGTGAAGCTATCTGCACTGGCTCAGATGATGCCACCTGCCGTCTCTTTGACCTACGGGCAGACCAGGAGCTCATAGTGTACTCTCATGAGAGCATCATCTGTGGAATCACATCAGTCGCCTTCTCCCGCAGTGGGCGCCTCTTGCTTGCTGGATATGACGACTTCAACTGCAATATCTGGGACTCCCTGAAAGCAGAGCGTGTGGGTGAGTGGCTCCTGGACGTCCCTCTTTCATTCCCTGCAAGGTCTTCTGTCCCTGCCGAGGCAAGGAAAATGTCTTTATTTTTTCTAAAAGGGACACATCCTACACTGATTGAAACCCATCAAAGCTTCCTTGCACTTAAGGAATACACCAGAACTAGTACAACTATTTTGTGTAGAACTGCTGGGTTTAATATTAAGGAAGTCAAGCCTTTAAGTAACATTATTTCAAGGGGGAAAGGAGCATTAAGGTTCCTATTAGCTAAAATTGCTCATAAGCAGCAGTAGTATTTCCTACTTTCTTCTAGCCTCTCCTATTTGTCAGTTCCAGCTACTTAGAGTGCCACTTGGTGGCCAGGCACCAAGCTGAGCATGGACCCGGGCTTCCATCCAACATCTTTGGTTATTCTGTGATGCTCATACACAGAATTCACCCAAGTGCCATTTTTCTTCCGTTGTGGCCCCTAGGCTCTGAAAATTTATGATGCACCCACCAACAGCATTGCTATTTCTCAGTCTTATCAAGGACTCCACCCTTTCTTAGTCCTACCATTGCTCAAGGGTGAAAGCAGTTGTATGAGTATTCAACTAGCCAGATCTTCCTAAGAACATTGTTTTTTGGCTGGTCCCATGGGCGGTAGTTGTATGCCATACACAAACGTTCTTCTGCATGTTTGTTCTCATCAGCCATGTACTGATCATAATATGCTGTGCAGGAAGGGATACATAGGGGTTCTAGGTACACAGCCTAAGATGTGTGTCCCCAGCATGGTCAACCCCTTCATCTCTCCCAGGCCCCACTTCTTTTTGTGACCTTTCTTCTTTTCCCCCACAGGAATTCTTTCTGGCCATGACAACAGAGTGAGCTGCCTGGGGGTGACAGCAGATGGCATGGCTGTTGCCACTGGCTCCTGGGACAGCTTCCTCAAGATTTGGAACTGAGGACAGCAACAGAGAGGGAAAGATCAGCGGAAGCATGGCCCACAGCCCGAGCCCATGCAAAGAGCATCGTCAGTTAAGCACAACAGAAACGCCTACCTACCACTCCCGCTTGTCTCTAGACACAGGTCACTTGTAGGGGTCTCCCAGAGTGAAAGGGAAAGGAGAGGTGGGGGAGGGGGAGCTGGGGAGCAGGAGCACGAACACTGGCCCTTCTCTTCACCTCTAAACAGGCCTAGCAGCTTCAAGCCTCCTGCAGGCTTGAAGATCTGCAAAGCACTACTCATCATGTCTCAGGACTCTATAGTACAGTTCAGACACCCTGCTTCTTCCTTCAAACACCTCTGCCCACATTCACACCCATCCTTCAGAAGACCTCTCATCCGCCACCTCTGATCCAGACTAAGTTCTGCTGCAATTTAACTCCACCCAGCTTCTCTGTGCAGCTGTCCTATATCCCAGCAGATAGCCTCACAGACATACTGGGTTTGAGATTTCTATTATGCAACCTCAAACAAAAAAATAATGTAAATTGGGCTCATTTTCCATTGGGGAAGACTTAGCTCAAGTCTTATCTATGCATAAATGAGGGAAAGATAGCCCTCAGATCTGCCAGCATACCAGGGAATATTATATTTATTCTTATTTATTGTCTGCTTCTTGCTGTTCCTTCTTTTTGCCTCACTCCTGCATAATACGGTGACCCTGTTGGACCAGTAGCCATCAGTCCCAGTTTTCAAGTCTGTATAGACCTTCATAGCCCAGACAAATAAAGCTCACATTTAAGCACTACAGGCTGTGTTCTTTCCAGCATTGCAATGAGCTACTGCAAACCTAACTCCCCTCCTGTGAATACTGCCTGCTGACCCCATCCACAGAACATCTCATCTGCAGGTCTTCAGGGGAGGGTGTTCCTCACCTATGTATTAGTCAAAAGGCTGTCAGCCCCAAGGCTCGCTACCTTAGAGTTGGGATAGAGCTACAAATGCATCCTTGCAAACCTTGGAGACTTGAGCTCAATTACAGGACACAGCCATTATGTTCAGCCCCTAGTCCTTGTCTTATAGCAGGGTCCTGGCATCCTAGGGCCCTATGACTTATCAACATAAAGATATTAATACACCATACTACCTCATCCTATTTGGATCTCACCCTCATGCCAGACCCTTGCAACAGGCCACAGTCCTTTGTATACATTAGTTTCAGGCCATCATAGGTGCAGAACTTCAAAAGCTACACTAGATCCACCAGTCTCCTCTGTAGTATAGAGGTTCAAGATCAGCTCTGTGGTGGCACATTACGGAGCTGAGTTTTAGGGCTAATGGAAGGTTGAACTAGTTGTCCCCAAAGAAAGCACTGCACCAGACAAGCAGGGGACTCCTAATATCCTATCAGGACACAGATAGTCAGCAAAGCTTTAATAAAAATTTATTGACTACAGCTAAGAACTCTACATAGAGTAAGTCAATACAGATGATATACAACAGAAGAGCCCAAGTCCGTACTGTACATAAGACATTCAAGAGAGAGTGTGTGCTCCTTCCCCTTTTCCCCCCAACAGGGATATGCAAGAAGAGTGACCCGAAGTCCCAAGTTCCAGTCTACTGCAGGATTTATCACCCCAAGAAGGCTCTCAAAACATAGAGGCAAATTACAGCAAGCTCTTCAAAAAGGAAAGATTTAGTTCTCCACAAAAGGACACTGTTGGTTCTCTTTGTTGAGGTTACTCCAAGCACAGTTCCCAGATTTGAGGCTCCTGCTCAGATCCACTATCACTTCCTTTTTCTCCCCAATATTCTCTCCCAATACATGTCTCTTGCTCTAGAGAAATAAAAAAACAAAGAGTAAAAGACAAGTTAATTGAGGGTTAGTTAATTCTCAGTGGAACATGTAGCCTATTTTCAGGCTGTTCAGCTTCAGCTCTCTTGTGACAATGTCCAAGGGTGATGGACTTCTTTCTACAGGCTGAAGAGAAAGGATGCACTGAAGTGGGCAATACCAGGGTGAGGCCAAAGTTACAGACATTGAGCAAGACATCTAGAGACAAAACTGACCCACAGAAAAATACTTAGGAAGTCACTGTGCTCTACAAGTCTAGGAGGCTACAGTCCTGCACTGGGGGCCTACAAAATACAGCACTGAAAGATTTGTGGTTTTTTCAGCCCATTCTCCCTTCCACAGTACAACTCAATAAGCTTTACCTGGCGAGGGGCAGCAGCACTTGGGGAATTATCATCTTGTAGGATGCTGAGGGGAGAGCGGCCAGTTCCACCAGATGTTGCCATGATTTTGTTGTTGGTCTTGCGTCTTAGGGGCTTGCTCCCTACTGACGGGAAAGAAAGACAGATCAGTGTGTTACAATGTAGGCAGAGGAGAGGGTTTTCAGTTTTAAATGTCTCCTGGCCTTTATGACCTATGATCTTGCTTGCCTGCACAGCAAAGACTGTTACCCAAGGACTTCCACATAAAGGGATCACAGGAAGGTTGAGGTTAGAAGGTACCTCTGGAAGTAAACTGGTCCAACCCCTCTGCTCCAGCAGGGCCACATAAAACCAGTTGCCCAGGACCACATCCAGAATATGAATATATTATAATACCCAGCTTATTAATACCTTCAAGAACAGAGACCCCATAACCTCTCTGGGTAACATGCTCCAGTACCTGGTTATCCTCACAGTGAAAAAAAAAAAAGTGTTTCCTTATGTTAAGATGAAGTCTCCTGTGTTCCAGTTTGCACCCATTGCCTCTGGTCACTCACTGAGCACCATTAAAAATACTCTGTCTCTCCCTTTGGGTATTCATGTATATTAATAAGATGCTCCCGAGCCTTCTCTTCTCCAGGCTGAACAGTTCCAACTCTCAGCCGCTCCTCATAGGAGAGATGTAGACAGTGCTTCAGAGAACTGTGCTACACATTAAAGACTTTCAGTACCACTTACTCACACACAGCACTTGGATGTGCTTCCCGCCCTTGCTCCCCTGCTCTTTCCAAAGAAAGTCTCCAAGATCCCACTGAATAGACCTGCACAATTACAAGCCTGTCTCAGAGAGGGGAAGAGCTGACATTTACCTCTTGGTTTTGACTACCACTTGAAAGTGTAGTTTTTCAACTCTGGACAGAAAACAGTTTGAATCATAGAATGGTTTAGGTTGGAAGGGACCTTAAAGACCATCTAGTTCCAACTCGCTTGTTAATAGGCAGGGACACCAGCCACTAGACCCGGCTACCCAAAACCTCATCCAGCCTAGCCTTCAATGCTTCCAGGGACAGGGCATCCACAACTTCCCTGGGCAACCTGTTCCAGTGCCTCACCACACTCACAGTGAAAAATTTCTTCCAGATATCCAATCTAAATCAACCTTCTTTCCAGTTTGAAGCCATTACCCCCTCACCCTATTGCTACATGCCCTTGTAAAAAGTCCTTCTCCAGCTTTCTTATAGCCTTATACCTTCAATAAAAGAACAGTTCCCAAAGGGGACTCCCATCTACCAGCTGCAGAGCCCCAAGGCCAGGCTATCCATGGTGTTTCAAGACAGTTGAACCAGAGGGAAAGGGCAAGGTCTCCACAAGGAAGCGAGCCTGGAAAAGGCACACATGCCACGGGGTGTTGCTGTCAGGCACTGGGAGCCTCCAGGGCGTTAACCCCCACACAAAGCACTTACCCGAGGAGAAGCCAGGCCCGGCAACGCGGGCTGGCCAAGACGGGGCCGCGCTGGGAGAGGACGAGGGCAAGCTTTCTGCTTCTTCCCCCGAGGCAGCGGCTGGAAGCGGGGAGCCCCGCAGGCCCGGCTCCTCCACCGCCTCCTCCGCGGGGCGGGTCGCTGCCGACAGCTCCGGGGGAGCGGCCTCATCCCCGAAGGCCTCACTGAGCTGCTTCACCAGGCAATCCACACTGTCTGTCGGGGATAGAGGACGGGGTGAGCCACCGGGCCAAACCGAGCAGCCCACCGACCTACCCCACGGCTTCACTCACCACTCGAGACGGCTCTCATGGGCGTGCGGGAGATGCCGGGCGTGGGCGATCGCGGGTCCCAGTCCTGGCTAGTGTCCACCGCCAGCTCAGCAGGACTGGGCTGTGGGCTGGCCACTGGGGAGCTCACTACCTGCGGGAGAGAGCAGGCATAAGGCCGGCGAGCCAAAGCCACCGAGGCGGGTCGGATAGCCAGCAAAAGGGAAAGAAGGCGCCCACCTCGATAGGCGTCCGCAGGATGCCGACGCTGGGGGAGCGGGGGTCGCGGACGTGCGCCAGGTGCTTGTTGCGGGGAGCGGCGGGGGTAGCCGGGAGGCTGCCGGAGACCCCCATGACGGCAGCGGACGCCCGGCCACACTACTTCCCCTCCCCTCACCCTACACCGCCCCTCCCCACCCGCTGACCGCGATTCAAATCTCCCGCGCAACGGCCGGCACCGCCCCATTGGCCCCCGCACAGGGGCGGGGCGAGGGGACAGGCTCCGCCCCCCGTCTCCCACGGGGCTCCTCAGCCTCCGCCCGGCACGTCCCTCCTCGCCCGCCCGCTGTCAATCTTCGGGGAGCTCCCCGCCCCCGCCTCGGTCTATTGGTCGAGGAGCCCGGCACCGCCTCCCATGACGGCGGAAGGTTGGTCGCGATTGGGCGAACGGGCCGGGCGGTGCCCAGCCCAGCCCTCAGCCTCGCTGCCGGCTCGCCGCTGTCGTGCGGGATTGGCTAGAGGCCGTCTGACCAGGCTAGGCTCTGATTGGTTAGGGTGGGGCGCCGTGGGCGGTGCCGCAGTGAGCCGCTGTCATGGCGGAGCTGAGTGAGGCGTTGCTCTCCGTGTTGCCGTCCATCCGTGTCCCCAAGGCCGGCGACCGGGTCCACAAGGACGAGTGCGCCTTTTCCTTTGATACGCCGGTAAGC
>VXBJ01006300.1:516430-530458 GCA_013400055.1 Nycticryphes semicollaris | reverse complement strand
GCCTTTGGTGCCGGTGGGGGGGTGGGCTGGGGGTCTCGCCCTGCCCACGTCTGAGCTGTCCCTCTGGCCTCACTGTGTGGCGTGGCTCGGCAGACGGTGGGGTCGAGTCGGTGCTGTGTCATTAAGATGGCAGTGGCCCCTTCTCCAGCTGCCGGCATCCCTGCTCCTCCCTTCCCTACAGCCGCCCGGCCTAAGTGGACCTGGGGATGCCCAGGTGGCAGGAGGGTGGGGTGTCCCCCTTGGCCTCATCCTCAGGCACCCATCTAAGCTGTGCCCCAGCCCACCAGAAGAAATGGGCTGTGGCTGGAAAATACGGGTCCTTGGAGGAAGCAGCACACCGCAGCCCGGCCCTCTTTTCCTCCCTGAGCCCCACATGGTGATGCCCGTCCATGTACTCCTTGCCCTGACTCTGTCCCAGCTGGTTAATGTTGGGAAGCAGGCTGAGAGCTTCTTGCTGGTTTCCCTCTTGTACAGCCTCTGCATTTGGGTCCCTCACCTCTTCGATTTAAAAAGGGTTGCTAAAGGAGTGTGGTGTATTTTAGGTGCTAGTTGGATGAGGAGGGCTCATTCTGTATCCCTTTGGGAGCTATTCGCAAGCTTTTGAACGCAGCAGCAAAAATAAACGGTGGTCTGTCAACCTTCCTCACACTGTAGTTTGGCAGAGTTCCCTGTGGCACTGGGAGTTACACTTTCATACAGGGTGGCACGGTTTTGTTGGTAGTGATCGTACCGTGCTCTTAAAGTGCGAGCTGTGCCTGCTAAAGACCTTTTGCGAGATAAGCTTCTGAGGAATCTCGCTCGGGCTTTCCTGATTCGGTAGCATCCTGTCCAAAATGGGCATGCAAATAGTTTCTAAAATACATCATCCTGACAGGAGTACCTGTTCTTCTGGGACAGCCAGCTTATTTCAGACTAGCAGCTAAGTGGCTGGTATGTAGGAATGAGCTGTAGCCATGATTTAATGAATAGTGTTTCTAGAGGGAAGTCTGTGTCTGTCCTAGCAGTTAGAATGGCTTTCCTTACCACCTCCCTTCACTTTTTATTTCTTCTTCCTTCCAGGAGTCAGATGGCGGCTTGTATATCTGCATGAACACGTTCCTGGGCTTTGGGAAGCAATATGTGGAAAAGCACTATCAGAAAACAGGCCAGCGGGTCTACCTGCACCTCAAAAGAACACGTAAACCGGTAAAAAATACAAACGCATACAGTCAAACTTGTTCTGAAATTGAGAGCTGGAATATGGCTCTGCGTTCGGTCAGATGCAGAGTTGTCTCTCCTCAAATGTAACTAAGGTTTTTCTTGGTGAACTGAGGTACAGCAGTTCTTTAGCTCTGCTTATGCTGAGTTGTTGTATGGGTTGCCTGTGCTGTTTCTGCCTCTTTCTGTTTTCAGAGTAGCTTAATTTCAATCCTTAAGGCTTGCTGCAGCTTGCCTCTCTCTCCCTAACTCTTTCCCTGTTTCTTCTCAACGAAATAGAAGGAAGAAGACACCAACACCAGCGCTGGGGACCCTCCAAGGAAGAAACCAACTCGCTTGGCTATTGGTAAGAAAGCGTTTGTGTACGATGTCATTCTTTTTGTATTGGACCAGTCTTTTGGAGCTGCCTGGTTTCATGGCACGTTGCTTTTGCCTGTTCTGTTCTGCGCTAGTTGAAGCTAGTATCCCTGCCGGAATTCAAACTTCATGTTTTCTGGCATATCTTAGGTGGATGATTTCTGCAAAACAGTTGTTGAGGTGGTAGTTTTGTGCTGTGTTCAAAGTTGCATCATATCTTCTGGAGGTAAATGTATCCTCTCCTAACTCTCTATGCCTGACTCAGCTTGGTGTTGGTATAACCTGTGCGGGGCTGGAGCAAGTTTGAGAAAATGTGTAAGTCTGAGAAAAGTTAGTTTTATGTTTCTGATGGAAAAACTACTTTTTAAGTTTCTCAGATATTGAACTAGTGGTATTTATGTAGATGGGGAAGCAGTTACTGGTAAATGCTGTATTAACGTTTTGCGCTCAATAGTTCTTTGGAAGACAAGGCTGATACTGGAGGAAATACACGAGAACATTAAAATATAAAAAACAAGCTCTCTTTTTTTGGAAGCACAGGGCTGGTGTTCCATTGCTCTTTTGCACTGACTGCAAAGGCTGGCATGGAAATCAACGAACGTGCTGCTTATTTGGAGCAGTCTCACCTAGTAATTTGTGAAGTGTTACGCAGATCCATTAAAGAGAGGGGCTGGAACATTTTTTAGCAGTAACAGGTTCTTGGCTTGCGGGGAGCTGACCACTAGAGGGAAATCCAGAACCTGGACCGTGCACGTCTTGCTTTTTGCTCACTTTTTCCCTGGCTGTGCCATTGCGTGGCAGATACCTGTGACTCCGCTGCTGCCACAGCGCAAACACTAGCAATAAGACTTCCAGCTGCTCCCTGGTTTTATAGTGAGGTGAATGGAGTCCTAAAGGTCACTTCTAGCAAAACTGAGACCAGAATCGACGTTTCTTCAGATAGCCAGTGCTTTTGTGTATATGGTTATGCTGCTTTTAGAGAGATGAGGCTCAGCCTGCTTTATGAGTTATTCCTGCATCCTCAGTTCTAAGGAGGTCTTGAGATAAGTGTTGTTGCTGAGTCAGCAAACAGCTGCCTGTGATAACAGTTTAATGGGGAGAATGGAGCAGGGGAAAAGAAAAGACAGTATTATCCCTGTAGTTGGTGCAGTGATCTTAAATCCAGGAGAGTTGTTTGTTGTTTGGGTTTCTTTCCTTTTTTTTTTTTTTATTTTAGCTCAACTGTGTTGGTTTAGCTAATCCTGATGTGGTAGATTTTTAAAAGTACAAGAAAGATGTGTGAGCAAAATGTCATTGGCTGCAAAATGTAGGCCGTGATCTCTCTGTACCTCAGCTCTCCCCTCCATGCAAAAAAAAATTCTCCAGCACTTGCTTCTCATGCCTGCATGTCGGTTGGATGGCTTTTGGAGGTTGTGGCATTTAGATACAAGCACAGAGAGGGAGACAGTGTAATTTGGTGGCAAGCTGTGGGCTATACAGGGGGAAAAAGAGGGCTAGGAGGCTGGCTGAAGACCCTCTTCCTCATCTGGAGCTTTAGCAGGTTCATATAACCATCCTAGGGAAGTTCAGCAGACTGCTTTAGTTTGTTTAGAGTTCAGAAATGGTGTAATACCCTGTGTAAAACCCCTCAGGGATTGTGTATTGCTTTACTCTGTGAAGCGATGACAAGAGATTTCTCTGGGATGTGCTGAAGAGGCACAGAAGAGGATTATCAGGGTGTGTTGTTGCATGATGCTGGTGACTGTTTTCAGGTATTTCTTGAATCACTCTGTCTCGCAGCATCTGCATTTGTACAGAGCAGATTGTGCATAGTCTAAAAAATGTAGGTGTTTGAGGGGAGAGTTGTGGGAGATCTTGTGGGAGCCAGGTGTGTTTGTCAGTGTTTTAACCCAGTGTGGTAATGGTTATCGCAAGCGTGTTGCACACAGGATTCTTGAGGCTGAGGCACTAAACAACAAAAACTTGCATTCCCTTCGCATATTCCCATCTGTTGCAGCCACAGTTCTTCAGAGATCTATTGCAGTCACAGTATGCCATTTTTAAAGAAATAAGGGAAATTCAGTTTAAAAAACCCACTGGGAGTTAAGGCTGCTAGTAAGCAGTGTGTCTTCTGCCAGTTTCCTTCTGGGATCTAAGGTGTAAACTCTTGGAGGACTGGAAAAGCCAAGCTTTTTTTCTGAGTATCTACATAAATCAGAAACTGTTCCCTCCACTGCAAATGGTTTTGGTAAGCATCCATCATGACTCCTGACAACTAGCAAATAACCTGTTACGTATGGATCTCCTACTTCTGTTGCAATCTCTGGAGAGCATGGCTCAGTGGGCATGAGAAACTACTAGCACTGTACCTTTCCTAAGACTTTCTCAGTAATTCCAAATGCTCTAGTTCCAGAGGAACTCTTGGTTCTCCTCAATTAGGTTCAGGGCTGTCGTTCCTGGAAGAGGCAAGAAGCCAAAACAGGCTTCTTAAAGATGCTGGTAGGCCAGACCTTTGCACAGGACTTGAATATGGTTTCTTCATGCACATCTCTGTTCATCATCTTGGCTGGACTGTGAAGGATGAACAGCAGTGCTTTATCGTGGCTCTGTTCTGGCCAGTGTCTCTCTAGAGCAGGTCTTCTTTTCTGATTGTAGTCAGGGTCTGGGTCTAAGCACCTGTACAAAGAGCTGGGAAAAAGCAAACCTGTTGTCAGTAGGCTTATATTTGGTCCTGTGGAACCCACACCAGCAGCAGAAACTTTAGGATCCAGAAGTGGAAGAAAGATTGTGGATCATTGATCTAGAGCTTCGCCTTAGTCATGCTGCCTGATATCATGTAAGCTATGGGCAAAGAAGCTTTGCAAGTTATTTGGTTTTACCTGTTAACCGCAATGTTTTTTGTTGTTTTTTGTTTCCTGTAGGTGTAGAAGGTGGATTTGACATCACAGAAGAAAAGTTTGAATATGACGAAGATGTAAAAATAGTAATTCTCCCAGAGCATTTGGATATTCCTCGTGATGGGCTGGAGGGACTACCAGACATGGTCAGAGACAGGGTATGTTTGCACGAAGAGCTGTGTTTTCTATTGGTAAGGAGAAAATGCACCGTTTTTAGAGAAGGAAGTGCTGTTCTGTAGAAGGGGTCCTGCAGAGCTGCTGTGAAATCTCAGCTTGCAGTAAACAGGATTGTTCTGCACTTAGACGGTGCTTTATATTATAGAGTCCTGGCTTATGACTGAGGCTCCTGAATTCTGCCCCAGCACAGCAGCCTTGCTGATCTGAGCCTAAATGTGGAGTGTTGTGGCACTGGAAGCTTCTTCTGCCCTTCATTTTTTCTTTTTTTTTTTCCTGCTGTCCTAATTCCAGATTGCCAGTGCTGTCGAGGCCATCCTGACAGCAGATTCAGCGTCACGGAAGCAGGAGGTGCAGGCTTGGGATGGGGAGGTTCGACGAGTTTCCAAACACGCTTTTTCCCTGCACCAACTTCAGAATGATGTCCGTATCCCACCATGGTGAGCACAGTACTGAAACGAGCTGTATCGCTCCGTATCCCAGACAAAATCCCATCACCACCTTCTCCTGTCCTGGACTGCAGCAGCAGATGAGGCTTGTTTTGTGAGTCTCTGAGGTGCCTTCTTGTAGTAAATTCAGGGGAAATGGCCAACTAAATTTCCAGGAATTTAAAATAAAACCAAACTAAGTTTCAGGATGCTCGGTGTTCTGAAGTAAAAGAGGAATGAGATTGCTTATACTACCGTCAGTGGGTAGTAACGGAGAGGGCTTGGGAAGCCGAAGGCTTTCACCTTTATCTCTTTTTCTCTGTGTCTTGTCAATAGCGGCTGGAAGTGCAGCAAGTGTGACATGAGGGAAAACCTGTGGCTGAACATGACCGATGGAGCCATCCTCTGTGGTCGGCGCTATTTTGATGGCAGCGGTGGCAACAATCATGCGGTTGAGCATTACCGGGAAACTGGCTACCCACTGGCTGTGAAACTGGGAACAATTACTCCTGACGGGGCTGGTGAGAAGGGGGAATCCTGTGGGGGTTATAGACAGCGGACACCAATCAGCCTGACTGTGGTCTCTGGCAAGGGAAAATAGGGAGGGTTTCTGGGAATTAGGCTGGTGTTGCCCATCCTGTGACCTGGAATACTCAGTGTCATCCTAGCATGAGCTTTCCCACTCGGACCTGCTTCCTGCAGCAGACAAAGAATCAGCTGATAAAACCTTGCCTTCCTCCTCCCCTCCCTTGTAATTCAGAGGGTTTTAGAATAGTTATCCAGGTTGCCATCTTATTTTTTGTGGTGGGATGTTTATCAAAGAATTTTGTGCGCAAAGCCTGAGTAGAGAGTAAATGGCACAGTAACCCGCTTTCCTTGCTCCAGACGTATGTGTGCCTCTGTACCTCAATGAATGACAAAATTGTCTTGTCACATGTTTTGGAAGAACCTCAATATTCTCTGTGTCATGTTACTCTCCTGAGAAGGGAGAGGAACCCCAACTGTTCAGTTCATCAAAACTCCCAGTTCTGAGCACTCTGTTCTTGTCATCCAGCAGTGAATGTTAGATCACAGGCCGTTGTAAGTCTCCTTTTCCTCTGTCTTCTTGCATAGACGTCTACTCCTATGATGAGGATGACATGGTGTTGGATCCCAACCTGGCAGAACACCTTGCTCACTTTGGGATTGACATGCTCAAGATGCAGAAGGTAAAGTGTGTTGGGGGGTGGTCCTACATAGTTACAGAGGGAGAGAGAAGCAGGTCTGAGATGTCTTAGCTGGATCCCAGCTTTCTGTGGCTAAGCAGAGCCATTCTTGGTCATGAAACCCTGGTTTTGGTCTAGCAGAGTTGTTTTGACTGCCTTTTTTTTTTTTCTTCTTTTCAATACATTTTTTGCCTTTCTTTGCTGTCCCTCAGGTTTATTTCTTTAGGGTTCTGTGTCTGTACTGCAGACAGGGAAGTTCCCAGGCAATGAGCTTTGTTCCCTAGATTCAGTGTTAGTGTGTGATTTCCACGACCCTTTACAGGGAATGGTTCATATTTATCCCACGTCTATTAGCATCCCCCTTTCTGTGCCAGGTATTCAGATATTTGAAAACAATTATTTCATCTTCCTCCTCTTTTAATTTAATAAAACAGAATGAATTTTACTCTGTTTCTCTACAGCATTTCACTTTTTACACCTCTGATGTTCCTGTGAGTCTTCTTCAAGTGTTTTTTCTGTCCTTTCCCTCCACAGACAGACAAGACAATGACAGAACTGGAAATAGACATGAACCAGCGCATTGGGGAGTGGGAGCTCATCCAGGAGTCTGGCGTGCAGCTCAAGCCCCTCTATGGGCCTGGGTACACTGGTATCCGTAACCTGGGCAACAGTTGCTACCTCAATTCCGTGATGCAGGTGCTGTTCAGTATCCCAGACTTCCAGAGAAAGTAAGTGTGCTTAATCACTCCTTTCCATTAGCCTGGGATCAGTACAAAGGTCTCCTGGATCTGGGAGCTTCTGTTACAGTAATCAGACTCAGAACTGTGCCTTTACTAGATTGAACCCCTATGTTCCTCAGGTTGCTTTGTTTTGCTTTGCAGGTATGTGGACAAGCTGGAGAAGATATTCCAAAGTGCACCTTCGGACCCCACACAGGACTTCAGCACACAAGTGTACGTAGAGTTTTGGTGAGAGAAGGAAGGCTGAGGCTGCCTGGGTGCGTCCCCTCTGCGCTGCTACAGAGTGCTTTGCTGCAGGTTTCTCCCTCAAGCCTCGCCTCTCTGTTTCTGTGTCCATCACCAGAGACACGGATCCTCAATGTTCAATAAGGATCTGTGCCAAGAAAGTTCAGCTGAATGCCCTAGATGGCGAGGACAGTGTGCTTTCTGCCACGGAGAGAGATGGCTAAGAGCAGTGAAATACATAGATTTAGGCAACTTTATTCTCACTGGATAATTTATAGGTACTTAAAGAGGCTTCCTGCAAGAGGTATTGTGTGAGCAATAGCAGGAGAATATACAGTAGAAGGAACTCCAGGCTTGGGGGGGAGGGGGGCAGTGTTGCATTTGAAATACATGAATTCTGTGCTGTGTGCTGCTGTAAACCAGCAAAGCGATATATGGAGGCTTCGGGTGGAGGAATGGAAGGTGGCATTTGTAGAGGGGAGTTCAACGGTAAGGGAGGATTCTAAATTTGGACAGCCAAGGGTGAGGTGTTCACTGAGGAGGGGATTAAGTTGAGACAGCCAGAAAGATTTTTGCCTGGGCAAAGGGAGGAATTGGCGGGGTTTGGTTCCAGACAAATGGCAACAGTGATGGGGAGGGACTGGAGTGAAGTGGAAGAGTAGGAAGGATCTGAGCATAGGAGGAACTCACTGAACGTTACTGTTGTCCATTAAGTGCCTCATGCACTCGTTCTTGATCTTTCCCCTGGGAAAATGTGATCAGTCTGCTCACAGCAATGCTATTTCTGGCTCAATTGCACTCTGCCCTGTTGTCTCCTGCACACCCAGTGCAGCTGATACTCTCCTGCTTTACCCGTGTCAGGCTGCAGCTTAGTTTGGCTGCTATGCAGCTGCTGTGTGGCTCAGCACCAGCTGCCCTTCTGTGGGGTGAAGGAAGCTGTTCCTTTATGTTCTCCCCACTGTGCAAGCAGTGGTTGAGATCGGTGCCCAGAAGTCCTAGTAACTTCCAAAGTCAATGATGTCTCATGACCAGAGAGCAGACCAAGATGAGATGATCTTGGCTGGTGCAGCAGAGAAAGCTGACCTCTGTGAGACTGACATCCAGTGTTACAGCTGGATGGGTTGATGTGGCTCCTGAAGTATGTGGGACAGTGGAAACCTTTTTGATGCTAACAGTGACTTCTTCATCATTCCAGAGCCAAACTGGGCCATGGACTGCTCTCTGGGGAGTATTCAAAGCCAGCTTCTGCAGATGGGGAACAGCAGCCTGATCAGAAGGTGAGACTTGGATACAGCATCCTCACGATGTGCGTTGCATGAGGCCTTGTGTGTGTTACATGGGGATGAAGACAGAACCCTTTCTGAAGACGTGTCCTGGGGATTGTTGCAGGGCCCTGTCACCTGAAGAAAAGCATGGTTATGAGTAGAGTGCTACACGCCAGGACACGTGGTTAGCACGTTATGACCATCTTCCTCTTACACCTTGTTATTTGCAGGGTATGCAAAATGGCATTGCTCCACGCATGTTTAAGGCCCTCATTGGAAAGGGGCACCCAGAATTTTCCACCAACCGACAGCAGGATGCCCAGGAATTCTTTCTGCACTTCATCAACATGGTGGAGGTAATGGTTGAGCCTGTCTGTCAAAATCATGGAAAAGCCCAGCTCTGTTTTCTCCCCACAGCAGGGTGTGAGAAGTGGAGGTGAGAAGCTAGCAATCAGAGCAGAGAGAGGGAGAGAACATGGGGAAGTAGGCCAGCCTAGCACCTGTGGGTGCTAGAGAAGAAGAGATGGTTGGCTGTGTTTTCAGGGCTGATTCCTTGGAGGAATGTCTTATAGGAATGCACAGCTGGAGATGTAAATTGTCTTCTTTAGAAGCAGGAATGGCATAGGTTCCTGGGGTACAGAAGCTGGCTCCAGTTTGCTCTTTGGTGTCTTTTCCAGTGAACTGGGTACAGAAGTGAATACTCTTTAGCTGTGTCCTGTGTGGAACCTCTGCTGCTGCAGATGCTTATTTCTGCCGTTTCGATGTTAGATCTGTCCTTCTAATCTCTCCTCCTTCAGAGGAACTGCCGCAGCTCGGAGAACCCTAATGAGGTTTTCCGCTTTCTGGTGGAGGAGAAGCTGAAGTGCCTGGCCACAGAAAAGGTTAAATACACCCAGCGTGTGGACTATATAATGCAGCTGCCTGTGCCCATGGATGCTGCACTCAACAAAGGTCAGTAATGATCCAAAGCCAGAGCAGTAGCAAACCTTATGTTTGGATATGGTGCTTTTACTACAGAACTCCTTACATGAGAAAGGGACTTCCTCGGGGACTGACTTTGCCATTTCTGAAGCCAGATTTTGATCCTTCGCCTGCTTTTTTGGGATTGGGCTGATTTCTTCAGAGGTGGTGTGACACAGTGATGTCCCTCTAGGACCTTTCCCTCTGACACCACAAGCTGGGCTGTGATTCAAGGGCAAAACAGGACTGCAGCAGCAGAACGGTGCTTCTGGAAGATGTTGTCAACTTTGTGCTCTGTTCTTGATGGCGTGTATCTACAGGCCTATTCTGCCTCTGGGTGTAGCTTACGCCAGTTGCTTTGTAGGTCCCTAGGGATGGACCTTGACTGCTCTGCTTTATTCTCTAGATGAACTACTGGAATATGAGGAGAAGAAGCGGCAGGCAGAGGAGGAGAAGCAGCCACTGCCTGAGCTGGTGCGAGCCAAGGTGCCTTTCAGCTCCTGCCTAGAGGCCTATGGAGCTCCAGAGCAGGTGGATGATTTCTGGAGCACAGCCTTGCAGGCCAAGTCTGTGGCTCTCAAGTGAGTAGGTGTGAGTTACCAGCTAGGCCATGACAAATTGGCAATAGTTGCATCTTTGGGGACTTCTTTCAGTTGCTTGGGGAAGAAGTGTTATCGAAGCGCTGTAGTCCTTCACACCCTGAACCCATGGCCCATTGAAGCAGAGGGGGAACCAGTCTGTCAGTGCTGGAATGATTGCCCCCAAGGGATTAGAGTGGACAGAACAGCAGTGCTAGTGAAATCCTTACCATAGGCTTTCTGTTGCTGGGGGGGGGGGCTACAAAAATACAGTGATATTTCAGAAAACTAATAGCTTTTAGCCTAAATTGAAAATTTACCAGTACTGACAGTATGGCAGCACTGGTCTCGCATGATCTCTAAAAATTCTTTTAAGGGAAGTTTTTAGCTATAAAAGTTTGAGCAAAACGCTTGGTATAACAGAGGTGTGTGTTACTTTAAAGAATGCTAACTTAAATGCTAAGGTTTAAAAATCTTTCACGTGCCTCACTGCCTACAGCACATGTGACAGTGCAAAGGTGTAGTGAGAAGATTACAAACTTCAGCAGCTTCCTGCTGTGATGCTACTGACTGTTCTTCTGCAGTGAAAGAGTAGTCCTCAAAGAGCTGGAAGTCCTTTTCTAACCAATACTCTATTACTAAGCAATAGCTACTATAAACAAAGAGTCAATAACACCATCACATTGAAAAGTAACATTTTTTGTTCGCTTTTAAGTTGTGTTCAAACACTTTGTAAGAATTAGTATTGAATATATACTGTTGCTTAAATTAATTTTATGGCATGTTACAATTATCCCTCGATAATAAGTATCTGTTTTTCTTGCTACTGCTTCTCCTTTCACAAATATTCCCCTCCGTTTCATAGATTCCAGGCACCCTCTCTCTCAAATTGTCTGAATAATGTTCAATCAAATTCAGTTAGCTTAAAAGTCACTGCTTTTGCTTCCTATACAAAGAAGTGCTCTCGTGCTTGAAAGCCTGTCAGTTCCTGCATCTGTATCTGTTGGTCTAATAAAAGATGTTATTTCCTCTACGTTCCTTAAGGGGTAGGCTTTTAAGTAAAATCTGAGGAGGCTTGTAAAATGCAGGAGTGGAAGGTGGGAGAACATGTACTATTTTTCCTCGCCCCCCAAGTTTTTGGACATGCTTCACTCTGTCTCACCTGGTCAGAGCATCTGCTTTAGAAAAGGTTCTAAGTATGAAGAGCTTTAAGCTCAGCGTAGGAGAGCTGCACAGATTTGTGTGTTCCTCCCCTTACGACGTGCCTCCACCCCGCTCCCTGATTTCTTGAATCAGCTGGGTGCCCTCCATCATTGCTGACAAAGCATTTGTAAGTATGATTTGTCTCTTTCAGAACAACGCGGTTCGCCTCTTTCCCGGATTATCTGGTGATCCAGATCAAGAAATTCACTTTCGGTCTGGACTGGGTGCCCAAAAAGCTCGGTAAGAAGGATGAGAAGTACAGAGCAGATAGGTATTCGGTGTCATACATGGGTATTGTGGTCATTACTGCAGACTACCTCAAAAGGAGCTGCAGAGTGTAGCATATTGCATCCCCAGGGACTCACCCTTTTGGATCTCCCAACCAAGTCCTTCTGGGGAGGCTGAGCAACACTGTGTCTTGCAGATGTCTCCATTGAAATGCCAGAGGAGCTGGACATCTCTGCCCTGCAGGGAACGGGGCTGCAAGACGGAGAAGAAGAAATGCCAGACATCGCACCCCCACTGGTGACACCAGACGAGCCCAAAGGTAGCCTGGGGTTCTATGGCAACGAGGACGACGACTCCTTCTGCTCCCCTCACTTCTCCTCTCCGACATGTTAGTGATTCTCCTCCTCTCTTCCTGATGCCTGACTCATTTCCTTGCTCTCCTTGTCTTGTCTCCCATGCTAGTGGTTTCCCACCTGCTCAGCCTTTCCCTGTCCCTCTCTCAGCGAATGCCTTCTCCCTCCTTTGCCCGCCTGTTACGCAAGGGTGTTATGCAAGACAGCCTCTTGATTCCTGATCCGTGGAAGACGGGGAGGTGCATTTAGAGGGGCCAGAGCTGGGGTTTATGCCAAATGTAACTGGTAGAGGTATTTTATTTTCACAAACCAGGATGGGAGAGGTAGGGTTTGGAAGCTAGGGGAAGAGCCAGTGCTCCTGAGTTCTTTTGTTTCCCGGGCTGCCTGTGTGTGAGACCGCGCTTCTGAAGAACACGGGTAGGAAAGGATGAGAAGAGCAGAGACACACAAGTTTTGTGAAACAAAACCAGGAAATGGTGGCTCGGGGGCCTGTGTGACACTGCGCAAAATGGAGCAGGCAGGGCTGGGTGGGAGTGGGTGGCTCTAATCTCTGTCTTCCCACAGCACCCATGCTGGATGAGTCAGTGATTATCCAGCTAGTGGAGATGGGCTTTCCCATGGATGCCTGCCGCAAAGCCGTGTATTACACAGGGAACAGTGGGGTTGAGGCTGCCATGAACTGGGTCATGTCACATATGGATGATCCAGGTATGAGACCACGTGGCCACGGTGAAGCTTACTGCCCCTGGGCCATTGTATTTCCTGTCCCACTGCACAGTGGAAAACTGAAGTGGTTGGGACCTCCTTTTGGAGAGACCTGACTGCTCTGAGCTGTGTGCTGTTTCCTGCTGCAGACTTTGCTAACCCGTTAGTCCTCCCTGGATCCAGTGGACCAGGGTCAACTATTGCCTGCCCAGACCCGCCTTCAGAAGACAGTGTGGCCACCATTGTCTCCATGGGCTTCTCCCGGGACCAGGCTATGAAAGCACTTAGAGCCACGGTGAGAGGCATGGGTGACATCAGAGTGAAAGGATCTTCTCGAGCGTAGGCGTTCCCAGGTTCACAGTCTTTTCTTCCTTCCAGAATAACAGTCTGGAGCGTGCGGTGGATTGGATCTTTAGTCACATCGATGACCTTGATGCAGAAGCTGCTATGGATATTTCGGAGGGGCGCTCGGCAGCGGAGTCCATCTCTGAATCTGTCCCTGTGGGTCCTAAAGTGCGCGATGGGCCTGGAAGTGAGTTCCAGGCAGTAGGAATGTGGATTTAGGGGTGCAAACTCTACATGGCTTTATCCTCCCTAGTGCATGCAGAGGTGGTCTGGTGGTTGAGGTGGAAGCAGGAAGGAAAAAGGAGAGGGATGGCAATGTAGGGTCTAGATGCTTTAGCCCGGTGATTACCTGGAAGCTGGTAAGAGAGGCAGAGGAAGCGCCATCAAGTGAAAGACGGGGAAGGGCTGTGCTTCTTCCTCCCAGTCATCCTGGGATGGCTTTCTGTTCACATTTCAAAACCAGGTTGTGGTCTCTGTGGGGGATGACTGCCGTGCTGCTTAGGCTGCTGGGTGCCATGGGGAAGGGGAATCTCTATCGTTATCCCCCTGGCACCCATGGGCCGAACAAGCAGTTAGAAGAGAGAAGGCTAAGTGGTAGTTACCACCTCCTGTTTTCCTGTATGTTTGGCCTCAAGACCAAATCCTGTCACTCTTGATGCAGACCCGCTTCTAAATTATAACCCAGCAGAGGTTCCTTCAGGGTTCCTTTTTCTAAGAGAGCCTTGCATAGGGTGTTTTTGGTGTAAGATGCTTACCTTTCTCTGACTGCTCCTCTCTTCCTCTCAAGAATATCAGCTGTTTGCCTTCATCAGCCACATGGGCACTTCGACTATGTGTGGACACTATGTTTGTCACATCAAGAAAGATGGCAGGTAAGAGGAGTTTTCACAGCGTAAGGGGTCTCTGAGGTACAGATTTAAGTCATTGTCCTCCTCTGTTTCTTCAGAGGAGTTAGGGGGTGGGGGATGAGGGCAAGCATGGGGAATTAAGTTGTGGGTTTGCCATGGAATGGTGTCCCTGAGCTCCCTCCTTCTGCCTGTTGCAGGTGGGTGATCTACAACGACCAGAAAGTCTGTGCTTCTGAGAAGCCCCCCAAGGATCTGGGCTACATCTACTTCTACCAGCGGATTCCCAGCTAGAACATCCTCTCGCTGTGTGTGGTGGGGGCAGAGTGGGCTGAAGGCATGGT
>VXBJ01006300.1:503919-516288 GCA_013400055.1 Nycticryphes semicollaris | reverse complement strand
GTGCCCTTTACATGCCAAAATACACGAGGGACAAAATAAAAGTCGAGATACACCCCCTCACACCCACCCCCCGCTCTGTTTTCTGCCTGCCCTCTGCATCGCTGGGGCCTTCCTCGGGTTCACGGGGCGTGAGAGCACCGATGCTGCGGCAGAAGCCCCCCCTCCTCTCCGCCCCGGCCTTCCCCGGCACGGGTTTACCGTGTCCCCGCCCCCTTCACGCCGCGCCCTCCGAGGAGCCGCTGGGCAGGGCGGGGAGGGGGGCGTGTCAGAAAGGGGGCGTGGTTACCCGCGGGGGCGTGGTCCCGGACATTAAAAGCGGGGCGCCGGGTGCCGCGCGCGCTGCCGTTGCCGCCGCCGCTGACCTTCGTGTCTCCTCCGGTACCGGCCGCCGTCGCCCGCCCATTCACTCCCTCCCGCCATGGCGCCCAGGAAGTTCTTCGTGGGAGGCAACTGGAAGATGAACGGCGACAAGAAGAGCCTGGGCGAGCTCATCCACACGCTGAACGGCGCCAAGCTTTCCGCCGACACCGGTGAGGGCGCGGCTGCACGTAGCGCACGTCCCGCCCGGCGCCTCACGGCCTTGTAGGGCCCGGGGCCCGGGTCCGGGCGGGGGAGCGGCAAATGTCAGAGGGCGGCGGGGACCTAAATATAACCCGGCGGCGGGACTAAATATACCCGCGAAACCGGATCCGGGCCCGGCGGACCAGTGCGAGCGTTCCCCGGGTCGCCTCCGGTTGCTTCCTGGGAAGAGGCCTCCTCCCGCTGGGGGCGGGTGGCCCGGTGTCCCTGATGCTGATCACCCCCTCCCCGGCCGCCCGTCTCGCTGGGCCCCTCGGCTCCCCCTCCGCCTCGCCCCCACCGCGCCCCGTGTGCTGCCGGTCCCGCCGCTGGGCCACAACTGGGAGTTGCGGAGCTCCGGCGTTTCAGCCGAGCTGGGCGGGCTGCCGGGCTGTGCCCCGGCCTTTTGCCGGTTATAGCCCCACGGTGTAACTCGATGCTGCCCTCTCCCTCCCGGTGCATCCAGGCGCGGGCAGCAGGGTGGGATTCTTGCCCGGTTTCTCAGCTGGGCCCTTTCCAAGGGACCCGTGTGGGGGCCTGACCGTTGGCCTGGTGCCGCCTGTCTACCGACTGGAAAGGGCTTCCTCCCTCGCTGTTGAGTCATCAGATAGCAGAGATGTTCCTGCTGCAGAGGGTCCCCCAAATGTCAGCAAGGAGGGGTGGGTGGGCTGAGCCTCGACTTCTTGACCTTCTGGGGCCGTGATTTGAGGATGGTGGCTGGGTACAGTTTCTGCCCTTGGCCTGTCTCAAGGGTGACCGCCTTCTCTGCCTTCCAGAGGTGGTTTGTGGAGCCCCTTCCATCTACCTTGATTTTGCCCGTCAGAAGCTTGACGCAAAGATCGGTGTGGCAGCACAAAACTGTTACAAGGTACCAAAGGGTGCTTTCACAGGAGAGATCAGGTGAGCCCTCAGAGAAGAGTAAAGCCAGGGTGCCTCTGGGATGTGAATTTCCTCCAGAGGTGTGAGTCATCTCCTTTCTCCCCAGCCCGGCAATGATCAAAGATATTGGAGCCACGTGGGTGATCCTGGGCCACTCTGAGCGAAGGCACGTTTTTGGAGAATCCGATGAGGTGAGTGACCCTGGGATGGAGTGATGGTCCAGCTCAGATGTGCCTGCAAAGGCTGGAAGGCTGAGCAGTTAAAATACAACTGCGGCGGTAGGCCTGAGTATCTGTTGCCTTCTTTCTTTTCAATTCCCAGTTGATTGGGCAGAAGGTGGCTCATGCCCTAGCTGAGGGCCTTGGAGTCATTGCCTGCATTGGAGAGAAGCTGGATGAGAGAGAAGCTGGCATAACTGAGAAGGTGGTTTTTGAACAGACCAAGGCCATTGCTGGTAAGGGAAGAAAACAGGCTTTTGTTTTTTTGCTTTTCTCTGCTTTGGGCATTTTCTTCTGTTTGGGAAGAAATGCCCATCCTGGAAGGCTTGCAGATACGTTGCCGCAGGTGTTCACACGCACAAAATATTAGCATGGTCACATTAACAAAAGATCTCTATGTTCCAGAAAGCTTTCCAGCGCTACCCTCCCTAGCATTTGGGGTACTGTGCTTACTCTTCTTTTCCTTCCTCCCCAGATAACGTGAAGGACTGGAGTAAAGTGGTTCTAGCCTATGAGCCAGTTTGGGCTATTGGAACTGGTAAAACTGCAACTCCCCAACAGGTACGAGCTGGGGAAAGGTGGCTGACTAAATGGTGAACTGACCCTTCCCACTCAAGAGGTCTTCTTTAGAAATTCTCTAAATCTTTAGTCTTTAAAGAGAATCTTAAAGATTATCCTAAAGAGATTCTCTTTTTTTCTTTGGATTTGCACGCAGAGTAGGTGTAAGAGCTCAGCCCTCAGTGGGACTTCTTCCATTCTGTTGCAGGCTCAGGAAGTTCATGAGAAGCTGAGGGGGTGGCTGAAAAGCCACGTGTCTGATGCTGTTGCTCAGTCGACTAGGATCATCTACGGAGGTAAATGAGTCTAAAGCTGCTTTCCGGTGCAGGAAGCACTTAGTTTCTCTGCTTGATGCTGCAGCTGTATGACATGCTCTGCTGCTGAGCAAACTTCAGACTGTCAGAGCATGAAGAACCTCATACTACCTCGTTGCAGTAAATGGGAGATGGTTTTACTGTCTGCAGAGTAAGATGTGTAGTATGCCCCGTTGCTAGAGAGTTCGAGACCAGCCTGGATGGGGCTTTGAGCAGCCTGGTCTAGTGGAGGTGTCCCTGCCCCTGGCAGTGGACTTGGAACTCCATGGTCTTTAAGGTCCCTTCCAATCCATACTATTCTAGTGGCTAGTCTTACCTTTGTGCCTTGTCCCCATTTATTTTTATTTTTTTTTTTCCCTTTTCAGAGCTGGCTTTAAAATACTGTTCCCTCCTTAGGTTCAGTCACTGGCAGCAACTGTAAGGAGCTGGCCTCTCAGCATGATGTGGATGGCTTCCTTGTTGGTGGAGCTTCTCTCAAGCCAGAATTTGTGGATATTATCAATGCCAAACACTGAAGCGGCCTGTGAGGAGCAGTCCCTTGCGGTTCAGAGCAAGAAACGGAAGCAAGAAGGGACCTTTCATTGCACACGTACAGAGGCCTCCTCTGAGGCTTTCCCCCTTCCACGGTCATTGTTCTAGCTGTGCTGCTAACCCCCACCACCATGTTGGAGTCCTGTTAGTGGAAGCCTGTCTTGGCAGAGTCTTGACAGCCTCCTCTCTGAATTGGCAAAATCCTTGGTTGCCTGTTGACCTGTAAGAGCCCACAGTCAACCTGGCCAGTGCCTCCCCCTTTCTCTGCAGCGCTGCTGGGAGAGGGGGCCGCTGGTGCTGGGGGAAGGAAATAGGAACTACACTCTCTTGCATCCTTCAGCTCCATCAGCAAGGAGCCTGTCAGCTTAGACCCTTCTGAGATGTCTTACCTCACCTGTGTCCCGTACTGAACAATAAATGGAAAGAAAATTAAAAAGCAAAGTTGTGTCCTGGATCTTATTCAGAAGCAGCAGGGGACAAGCAGCGTACAGAACTTGCTACTGCTCGAGGTAGCTGTTGGAGAGAGGGCAGCGTGGGTTTTGTGGGCTTTGTTTTGAGGGCCCAACATAGCTGCAGTAGGCACTGCACAGGTTCAACCCATGTCTTGCTGTGTGGTTTCACTTGCAGCATTCCTTGAGCTCCTCATTTCTCTCCTCATCGGCCTGGTGGTTATCTGTGTGCATTCCACTAGCTGCTGGAGCACCTGGCTGTCTCACTGGTGAGCTGCGGTCTCCAGGCAGACCTAGTGATGCGCCCATCCCTACCCTCTACTGGGTACTTGTTTTTGCTGTTCATCAAATGTGGAGCGGAGCAGCTTCCCTCTTTGTGCAGGGAAGGTTTTTGGGACCACACGCTGAGGCTGTGCTCGCTGCCTGCTCTCTCTGCTGCTGGTGGGTGAGAAAGCAAGGCTGGATGCTGCTTCCCAGCTGCTACACCAGCTGGGAGATTTTTAGGCAGTACTAAGGGTAATGAAAAATGAAGTGCCTTAGAAGGGGAGAGCTTAACTGTGGGGCAGTGCTCTGGTACAGAGCAGACATGGGAAGGGGGACTCAAGTCTGTCAAAGTGCAGCTGAGGGACCCTCTTCCAGTTCACGACCAGTCTGGTTTTTGTAGTTGTGGTATGTTCCTCCCCTGGTACTCCAGCTGTCAGTGTATTGTCCTGCCAGAGTCACCTAAGGAGTGGGAAGTGAAGGAGTAAGGGGAAGAAAACCTTAGGAAACCCACCAATGCTGCAGATCCTCCTGCTCTGCTCATGGCGCTCCTCCCTCCTTATTGGACCAGACTGGGACAGAAAAGCAGGGCATCTCCTTCCTGGCTGGGAGTAGAAGTCTTGCCCCCATCCTGCCCCTTCCTTGGCAGGAGCCAGTACTGGGAGCCTGTGGGGTAATCCCTGTTAGGGAGCAGAGTGTGGTGGTGAGTCCCAGGTGTGGAAGCCTTTCCATGGTGGTGCAAAGGCAGGGAAGGATGCATGGTGGCCTGGGAAGGAAGATCCTGACTGCAGCACAGCTGGCAGCTGCCGTCTCTCGGTGCATGCAAGGAGGAGGATGCTTCAAAGACACGCATGAAAAAAAAACCCAAAACCCCCAACAACAAAATAAAACCTGAGAACTCTGAGGTTTCTACAGCCACAAGGGCATTGGGGTCAGTGTGAGCAGCNCCCCAACAACAAAATAAAACCTGAAAACTCTGAGGCATTGGGGTCAGTGTGAGCAGAGCAGCAGTGACTCGGTTGGGACAGGGGCTGTGCTGAAGGCTATCGGCAGCGGATAGGCAGGATTGCTCACAGAGCTGCAACGCCACTGTGAGCGCCTGCTCCTGCCCATGGAGCCCGGGAGAGTGACCTACATAGGGGAAAAAAAATTAACCAAAAGCACCCAGATGGGAGCCGAGCGTTGATCTTGCTGTTTGGAGGAGAATAGGGAGGCACGAAAGCATTCGTTTAATGAGGAATAAACTCATGGAACATAATTTCTGCCTCAGCAAGAATGTCAGATCTTGTTTTTCTTTTTGTCTGCTTTTTGGCAGGACTGCAGCTCTGTGGAGTGGAAGCACTGCCAGGTCCTCACCGCAGTTTGTAGTGGTTGGATCTTAAACAGGTTGCTGTCGGGGAAAAAATGCGTTGTGCCAGATGTGACAGCCCAGGAGAGGCTGCTGTGGCGCCATGTCCTCTGCCCCAACCCCTAGCCAGGCTGAGCTTGTGTTCCTGGTAGGCACCCACAGACAAACAGACATAGACGCCACATATACACGTGGATGATCACACAGATAACAGGGGCAGCCACACGGAGCACTTGCATGAACACAGCACCAGCAGCCTCATCCCACCACCTCCTCTGGCTGAGCTGGATGGAGATGCGCTAGTGAGCATCCATATATGTGTGTGTGTGTTTATGTAGACAGATACACGCGTACATGTGCAATGTAGCTCCAGCAGCTGGGCTCAGGCAGTCTGTCCAGCTTTATCCCAGCCTCTACAGTCATTCTGGATCCCCATTAGCCAGCTCCCCCATGGTGCTCAGGATCCCCAAGGACACTCAGTCCCCTCAGCCTCTTCATCAGCTGTCGGGACTCCCTGTCCCAGCAGCTGGCTCCTCCCCCCCGACCCCGTCTCAGTCCTTAATTTGGGTTCCCACCTGCCATCGTGCCCTATGCTCCTCAAAGTGGGGTTTTTGTGGGCTGATGGCTCCTGGGACAGGTCTGGGAGCAGCCCAGCAGGGTGCTGTTCAGGCTCCCCCTCCTGCTGTCATCTCCCTGTGCTCCATTGTGGGTGTGCAGAGAAGCTTTTACAACATCAGCTCCTCAATGATCACTATAGTTAGGTTTGGGATCTTTTCTTTTTCTTTCAATATATAAACTAAATAATGTTTTTGCCTTTTAAAGATTTGTGTTTCCTTGTATAATTTCTCTTGAAAGTTCTTTGGTCATCTAGAAGCAAGGCAAGCCAGCCATATATTCCTGTTGTAAGATCGTATAAAACATGTGCTGTGCAAGAGACACACATGCTTTCTACCAGTCCTTTCTTCAGCACAAAGGGATGAGGGACATGAAGAAAAGCGTGTCATCGCTTTTCTTCCAGCACTGGTTTGCTGAAGGGCTCCTTAAAGCCTTGGAAAGCAAAGGCAAGAGTACCCGGAGTGCTTTATGTGCAGGAGGTTCTGGGGGGCTTCTTGCAGGGGATAGAGTGGAAAACCCCATCATATGCAGCTTAAGGACCAGGGAGGGAATTCAGGTGGAGCAAGCGGAGCATGGGAGAAGTCAGCACTGGAGAGTCAAGTGGGATGAGGCAGGGGACGGGGTGGCAGCTTGCCGTGCAGTCCTAAGCGTGGAGGGATGCTTTGCAGGAGGGGTGATGGCTGGCACACACTCCCCAAGAGTGTGAGACATGTGTGTGATGGTTGCAGGTCCAGCTCAGCTTGGACCAGCTTATCTAACACTGACGTTGCCCAGGGGATGTGACGGAGCAAAGTGCACCAGCGGGAAAGGGCGCAGGGCCTTGGACTTTGGTACTAACTGCAAAACACTGGTGTCTGTGAGCTCCAAGCTACATTCCCAGCCTGTAAACACCCAGCTCCACTCAGCAGACAACGAGGGCACAAAATTCGGGCAGGCACCGATGGCATTTGCCCGGCACTGGCAGCCTTGGCCCTCCCCAGCTCCCCAGGTTGGGGCAGGGGGCTCAAGAAGCATCACCTGCAGCAGGTTGGGACACCATGCCCTCAAAAGCTGCCTCCTGGCATCCAGGAGATTGTCACAGGAGGTTTCATGCAGAGCCCAAGCCTAATTCTCCTCAACACATTAATTAAACATTTATCAGAGGGAATGTCCTTCTTCAGAGATATTCACCGCCTGAATGGCCCCCACCCTGTGCGGCCCATCCTTTCCTTGAAGCCGGTCCCGTTTTGAGCTGGGGGGGCAGGAGAACGGGACAGGACAACCTCCAGTGGTCCCTTCCCACCAAAATGATCCTTCAGTTCTCTGGGTACACTCTTAATGATATGTCCTGGGAGGGCGAATAGGATGACAAAGCACTTCTGATGAAGGCAAGACGTGCTCTGAGCTTTCCACGGGGAACTGAATACCAAAAATGTCAGACCCTTGCAGTCGGAGCAGCAAACTGACCCGCGCAGTCAGCTGGGAGGAGTATTTACCAGCAGGATGATGAAAAAAGAGAAACCGCTGAGGGCTTGGACGGCCGATGCACGGCAAACCAGCAGCGCCCGCACCGCTGCAGGAAACCGAGCGTTAACTGCGGGATGTGCGAACCCGGAACAGGGCCTGTGAAATTCGAGAAGTTTCTTTTCATTCTTTATGGGGTGTGTGTGTGTGTTTAACTCAAGAGATGTCGAGACTTTGGGTTTCACATTTGCTGGGCCTGAGGTAGCAGTAAGTTCTGGATTGGGAGGGGGCGGTAGGGGGATGATGATGATGATGATGACGACGACGACGACGATGTCGGCGGCAGAATGGCCGCCTCTGGGAAAGTCCAGAGGAGGAGGCCGGCGCGGCTGAGGCCGAGGGAGCCTGCAGCGCCGCGTAAGACCGCTGAGAGCCCTGCAACGCGGCGCAAAAAACCCGCGCAGCGCCGGCCGGGGAGGCAATAAGCGCCGCCCGCCCGCCCCAGGCGCTGTCGCTCAGCGCGGTTGCTATGGCAGCGGCGGCGGCGGGCCCCGCCTCCCCTCCCCGGTTTCCATGGCAGCGGGGCGCCGCGGCCCGGCCGGCCCGAGCGAGCTGCCTGAGCGCGGCGGGAAGCGGGGCCCTGTGAGGATGGAAGGCGAGGAGCTGGACGGGGAGGAGTACAACCTTCAGGAGGAGGGGGAGGAAGGAGAGGAGGAGGAGGAGAAGAAGGCGCTGTCGGAGGAAGAAGAGGTGAGGGAGCGGGGCTTAGCACCCTCTGGCTGCGGAGAGGCCAGCGCTGGCAGGGTGTTCTCTCCTTCTCTCCCAGGTGCCAGACCCGTGTCCCCTGACAGAGGAGGTCCTGAAGGAGGGCCTCTCTCTCCTCTGTAAGACCGGCAACGGCCTGGCCCACGCCTATGTGAAATTTGAAGCCAAATACAAGTGAGTGTGCAACACCTGCGCCCTGGAGAAGGTTGCCTCCTCCTCCCTGGGCATCTATGTAGCCACAGACCAGCTGCACCCCAAGGCCATTGGTGACAGACCCTGTGGGGCCAGAGCATTTCCAGGCCCTGTGCTATGGCTGGCTGGCTTCCAGTCTGTGCCTCAGTATAGCTTGTCCACACACAGCCCTGAGCTGGCAACTGCCTCCACCATAGCCAGAGGCATCAGTGGGAAGGGGACATATCAGTGTCCCTCTAGACTGAAAGGAAGTCTGCCCGTTGCTCTGGACTGTCATCCCCTAGGGGGACCTGAACAGGGAGACCTCCCCACAGTCACTTGGAGAAATATCCATTAAGCAAGTTGACTGCTAACCTTTAAGTCTATCCACTTGTAAGCACAGTGCCACACGGACTTGGGGACAGTATGGAGCCTCAGCTCCAACCGTACACGCACATAACCCTAGACCTAACTAACAGGCCTCATTAAGACTGTGTCTTTTAGCAGTCTCATAGATATCTCAACCAGCTTTTTCCCACACAGTCCTTGGTATTGCCTCTGCCTCTACTGTCTATCAGACATTTCCTTCCCACCTCAAATTTACCCTCTTTTCTGCTCTGGTTCTGCCCTCTCCTGACAAGTACAGTTCAATAGGAATAAGTACTCCCTGTGCCAGGAAAGTAGGTCCAATTGTAATATTTGACCTTGTTTACAGACTATTTAGCCTGTTCCTGTTGCCTGCCTTTTTCCTCCTTATCTCCAGCAAGGCTTCCTAGGACAGCGGGGAAGTGGGAGAGGAGGGTGCCCTCCCTCCAGGAGTGGTGAGGAACAAACTAAGGGCTGGTAACATCTTCCCTCCCACAGGGACTTGACAGACATCAGCCTCCTTGAACGCTTCATTCACCTGCGGTATGTGGATTTGTCAGAGAACAAGCTGCAAGATTTGTCTCCACTGAGCAGCCTAACCCACCTGCTTTGGCTGAAGGTGGATAGGAATCTGCTTACTAGTGCCTGGATGCAGGAGCTGCCCTACCTCCAGATCATCAGCTTTGCTCACAACCGTATCAGGGATATGGAGGGCATTACTCACCCCCGATTAGCCACCCTCAGCCTGGAAGGTGATACAGACCACTTGCCGTCATTCTTGTGCACATAGGACATGCTCTTTGGGTAGGATTAACTTTCTCATTGTTTCTTCCTCCTCTGGCACTCAGGAAATAAAATCCAGACGGCGCTGGGTCTAAGTCATGGCCAATTGTTCAGCCTGCAAACCCTGGAGCTGCGAGGAAACACACTAGAGAGCACAGCAGGGCTCAGTCTTCCCAAGCTCAGGAACCTCTACTTGGTAAGGGATCAGCCAGCTAGGGGAGCAGGACAGAACCTCTGTAGAGCAGCCAGGGCACCTCCAGTCAGTGGAAGGAGAGGAGGAGCCTGTCCCCTTTAAAGCAGCATAATTTTCCTGCTAGTCCATTCAGTTCAATCTTCTCAGCCTGGGTGAGGGACAGATTTCAGAGAGCTAAAGAGACAAAATCACTTCTTCAGAGTAGCTCCTTCTACACTGTCTGCATAGATAATGCAAAGGGAGTAGAATTATAGAATCATGGAATCATAAAATGGTTTAGGTTAGAAGGGACCTTAAAGATCATAGAGTTCTTACCCCCCCTACCATGGGCAGGGACAACTCCCACTAGGCCAGGTTGCTCAAAGCCCCATCCAGCCTGGCCTTGAACACTTCCATGGATGGAGCAGCCACAACTTCCATGTACAACCTGTTCCAGTGCCTCACCACCCTCACAGTGAAAAATTTCTTCCAGATATCTAATCTAAATCTACCCTATTATAGTTTGAAGCCATTACCCCTCATCCTATCACTATATGCCCTTATAAAAAGTCCCTCTCCAGCTTTTGTGTAGACCCTCTTCAGATACTGGAAAGCTGCTGTAAGGTCTCCCCAGAGCGTTCTCTTCCCGAGGTTGAACAAGCCCAACTCTGTCAGTCTGTCCTCATAGGAGTAAGTAGCCACTGACCAAGAATTCCTCTGCAGAGAGTGGAGGAGTTGGCAGTGTTGGGTGTTCTTCCCTCCCATGGGAGAGCGTTATTCTCTTCTGGTAGTGTTAGGCAGGACTGTATTCTTTGTGGCCTGGGACCCTCAGAGGTTATTGGGGAAAGAAACAGGTTTGCTCTGGGTGGCAGGGGGAGGTGATGCCTCTTTCTGCTCTGTGATGGGCTTAATCAAATACTGGTTTAAAACCAGCACGATTATATGATTCACACTTTCAGCTGCCAAAAAAAAAAAAAAGCTTGAACATTGCAGTGAAACTAAGATAGGAGAAGCAATTTCCTAATACCATAAACAATTGCTTCAAGGAACATTTGCTCCTAGAAATACAAGTGAAGAAAGCATGTATGGCTGAATTCCATGCAACACGCAGCGCTACAGCTTGCAAAGACTGGATAGGTGTCCTGAGTCACTACCTCTTAAAAGCAATTAAAGATGATAAAGGCTTTGAAAAGCTGTATGGTTTCTTTTCATCAAGATTCCTTGGCAGAAAACACTGAAGAGATTGCTTGCTGAGATTGTCTACAACATTTGGTAGAAAACTGAGATTTTAGGGCTAGGGGTGCTGGAAGAAGGAATGAAGTGGATAAGTCACTAGATATAATACAGAATTTAAAATTAACCCCGTCATTTTAGTGAGTGATTAGAGAAAAACAAGCGCTGCATCTATATTTAAAGAAGGTTCCTGGAATGACTGAGGAATTTCTGAGTGGTACATATGAAGTGGGCAAATTGCAAGACGTGATTATTAAAACTGGAACAACTGACTCATTTTTCAGGAATCTTTGGGGCTTGAATTTCTCTCCCATGTCTGCCTGCCCACTAAGTCATCTCTCCCAGTACTGCTTTGCTTTCTGTGTAAAGATTCTGATATTACATGAGCCATGGGTAGATGGAGCTGATGCCTCAAGCACAGGGTTCAAGACTAAAAGGTTCAGTTTAAATGACCTGGACCAAATTTGGTTAATACATGACACAGTTGCAGATCCAGGTTGCTCAAAGCCCCATCCAGCCTGGCCTTGAAGGAAGACTATGAGCCAGCTGCACATAGTCTCAAGTAAGTAGACTATGGGTATACTAGTCTCACAGGTATCACCTGGCACTGGTGTCAGTTTGAGGTTCCCTGCTGTCAGCAGGGCTGTGTTGGTTCTTGGTCCAGCGTTGCGCAGCGGCGGTGACAATAGCTAGAGCAAGGTCAGGTATGCAGGAAGGGGAGAGGGAATCATGAGGAACATAACTATACTAGCTTTCTATAAGAAATTGTGGCATCACATCTATGAGAAGAACTGGTGTCTAAGGTAGGGTGATGATGTGAGCATTTAATTACAAGAGTTATATGGAATGTTCTTTGATTTAGAGGAAAAAAAAAAACCCAACCCTGAAAGAAATCCATTCTGCATTTGTTGTGCTAGTGGTTGCAGGGCCAGAGCTGTTAAAATTATTCACACTGAAGTAATGAAGAAAGTGAGAGTGATGGGAGGTTAGTATTCATTTTACAGACCAGTGGACTGTGAGCTCCCCACCCTTATTTCCCACACCAGCTCCTGATTTCCTCTGAGGTAGCAATCCTTCCTTCCTGGTTGTTAAAACCATTCACATGACTTTTGCTACATCTCTGACTTTCCTCTTTCTGTCCTTGCGTTGCCCTCTTTACTTGGCCCAGCTGGTCCAGACTTTTCCTTGTCCAGTTTCCATGAGAGTCCCCCTTTTCTACAAAATGTCCTTTTCCTGAGTGACCCAGCCCTAAACCCCTTCTCTTATCCCCACCAGTTCAGCCCGTGCCCCTTTCATTAGTCTCAGGTGGTGACCACGTCACTGCTTGGGTACCAACAAGGACCAGAGAGCACAACGGTACCTCTCTTCCCGTTTCCCGTGCAGGTGTCTGCATCCTTAGAGAGTGCAGCCCAGAGCCACAATCCCAAGCGGAGCCCCGTGCAGCTCCAGGCCGGAGAACACGGCAAGGGAGGTTGTAGCTACCAAGGGTGTTCCAAACTCGGCTGTACAAGACGATGAGCAACCTGACCTCGCAGTAGTGCTGGCCCTGCGGTGAGCCCGGACTTGGGCAGGAGACCTCTAGTGGTCTTTGCCAGCCGAAATCTTTGCTGTGAAACTACCGCTGAAATTCAGAGCTTGGCTTTTCCCCATCTTGTAACTCACATCGCAGTGAAGTTCAACGGGAGCAAGTGCAAGGTTCTGCACC